>JARFJB010001727.1:0-72500 GCA_036346205.1 Vesta saturnalis | reverse complement strand
ATTATCATGACGACATGAATTCTAAGAATTGTATTAAGTGGTTGGCCCAAACACTTATTCCCAATCTCGAGCCTAATTCTATGGCAGTGATTGATAATGCATCTTACAACATATCTACCGAGCGTAATCCAAAATGTGGCTGGAAAAAAGGTGAAATGCAGAAGTGGTATTGCATTTGAACAAAGTGAGACAAAACCGGAACTCCATCAGAAAATTGAACTTCATCGACCAGTTCATAAAAATTATTTAATCGATAACTTGATCGCTGAACATGGCCATTCTGTGGTAAGGTCGCTATCCTACCATCCACAGCTAAATCCAATTGAAAAGATGTGGGCTCAAGTTAAAAATTATGTAGGGAGTAATAATATTACGTTTAAATTTGAGGATGTGTGGAAATTAGCAGAAAATAAATTTATTGAATTAGTGGTGAAGAATTGGAAGTTGTGTACAAACATACAGAAAAGATTGAACAATAATATTTAGAAAAAGAAGGTTTTATTGATGCTGTCGAAGAGCTGATTGTTACTGTAAATACAGGGGAAAGTGATTACAGCAGTAATGACAAAGACAGCGACAGTGAATTAGATTCTAACTAAATAAACTTCTGTAGTGATTTATTTTTATATGTTAATAAAATTACATTCTAAAATGTTTTATCAATTTGTAATTTATTTTACATATTGGTATTAGAATTTGAAATACTTCTACAAAAATGTTTTCCGATCAAACAAAGAGGGTCTCATGAAGTTGCATACTGCTGTGAAACGTAGTAGTTATTTAAACGTTTGTGTTTTGTCCTCCTATTAGAAGTATTTCAAGTTATAATATTATAATCACAGTAAGAAGCTTCATTCAAGTTTTTATAGTACACTTTTACACCTACTATTACTTAATCTAAGAATTATTGAACAAATAATTTTTCACATTTTCTAGTCGGCACAATAAAGTAAGTATGAACTGAATAAATTCTTGTCGTATTTGTAATAACACTTTCGGATACATATTTTCATGTAATGACGCTAATTGATTGATTATTGTTGTTGGTTCTTAAAAATATAAATATTTTGACCTGCGATCAACGATGAGTTTTAAGAATTTATCTATTAGATGATTGCTAAGATTAACAACCAAAAAGCTTATCAGAAATTATTCTTATTTTCTGTCTATCTGTTCGGTAAAACGTTGAACTTCATTTTTGGCTCCTTGATTAAAAGAGCTGACGTTGAACAGGTTAGGTTACGTTTACTAACTAAAAAAATTAGTTTAATGCAAATATGAAATACGTAATGCAATACATAAATTGTTACAAATGATCATTCAATAAAAATGTATTCAGTTACGATATCAATCGTTAAAAAAATCTAAATTTATTCATTTGCCGTATATTTTTAGGATAGCATTTTTGCTACCGAAGTTTCCCGATTAAAACATCGCGCCGCGCACCTCGAGTGCCACGACGTTTTGTAATTATACTTATGCGGTTTTGGTTATCGTTGACGAAGCTCCATAATCTTAAATGGTACTTGAGCCTTTATTAAACACATAATTGCAAATATGACTAAGTTTATGACTTGCATGTTCTTTCAAAGTTAGCAGATTACTTCCTGCATCGATTTGAACTGTGTTAGAAGTAACACCGCAAGTTAAAATATACCTTCTTTAAAAATACTGTGTAAGTGGTACTTACTCATTTAAGTTATTAGTATACTTAAGTCTTTTTTCAATAACAATAAGTTGTAGAAACAATATACAGGTATCGAAAAACATTATTGCGGGTCTGACTTATAATAAGCTAGAAAGAAATCCAAGAAGCATTATGAGTGTGAGAGAGACATAACTTTACCGATGTTGCCACTTGTACATATTTGGATGTAGGCACAAAATATGAATTACTTAAGTCTCCTTCCATCTAGCTTCAACATTTCTAACGAAACCAAAGTAATTAAGATGATGTTGAAAAGCCGCGTGTTCTTTGAAACTATTAAGTAAATACTTTACACTTAAACATTAAATCATAATACCTCAAGCATCGAAGTTTATTGTAATTGCGAATTTATGACATGATTCCATTACTACTCGTAAGAAGAACCAAGAAGAAACTTACGAGAGCTACAAACAAGAACATTAACATTTACGTTGATAGTATAACTTAAGTTTAAGGTTTAACTTTAGCATTATAATTCTTATTAAAAAACCAACTATTTTTACAGTTTTATCATAACTTCACAAAATTCCATACGCTTTTGATGATCTTCTGGAAAAAGGTCTTGTGTAGTTTGCAACTTATAGCAACCGTATTTAGTCCTTTTTGAAGATATTGCGAACTGTTCATGGTTCAAAATTCATTTCTTCGGCAATTTTTGTACTATTACACGGGAAATTAGTTTCTGCTAAACTACACACTGCAATTTCTTGGAATTCGTGCTCTTCGTTTAAGTTACGACCAGGATTCTTACCATCATTACCATCAATCCTACTGCATTTTCTACAATTATTTAAACTAAACATCCACATCTTTCAAATTTACAAATAGTACGCAAAATCGTACATTCTGATGGAATTGGCATGTCTTCAAAGGAAAAAGCGAGCCTGTCCATTATTACTTGTGCAGTGCTTCCTGAATAATACCACTGAATAATCTGTAGTTTTTCTTCAGTGGAATACATGAGTATTGCCTCGGACCTGCAAAAACACTGATTTTCAATTCTCGTTGACACTAGCTATTAAATGTGTCAGTGATACCAACTAGCCTACTCAAAAGACGCATCTATGGTATCAGCGCCTTCAGTTTGTTGTGTATTCTATGCCACTTAAGCACGTGAACTGATTGTACTGTCTTTGTTTTACTTAATATAAGTCAGACCCGCGTTAATATTTTTCCATACCTATATAATGAATAACATGACAAATAATTAATGCACCAAAGTATGTAAATTTACTTTTATTTTCAAAATAACTAGTCATTGAGGTGAAACATTTTGATTGGTCACAATCGCTTTTGTTTTTTATTAGTCTGAATTTATTATTTTATTAGTGTTGAGTTTATGTGAGACAAATGTGTGTTTAGTTGTTCAGTACTATTGCTGTTGAAGCACAAAATTTGGGTTATTGAACTAGTAAACAATATTATTGTGTGAACATGTATCGTGTAGAAATATTTAAGAATTAACATATGACACTGACAGAGGTTGAAAATACATTGCATATACATTACAATATTTTGTATAAATATCATATAGATCGTATGTTCAAGTTCAAAATAAGTCTGCAATTTAACATTCAGAACTATTAAATGAATTTTATGCCGAAGTATAAATTAATGTGTATATTAATAATACGCTAACATTCATGTCAGAGTTATAAAAGGTAAGATGCCGTGCCTGATCAAACTGTAACTTATTTTACTTTGAAAGGCAAAGTGTAGAAGCGCCACTTATCGTTAAAATTTATATTAAATTCAATAAACGTTGTTAAAAAATGAAACAAATTAAACAGCGTTTGAAAAATCATGTTATGATCAATCAGAATTGCGTATTAATTTTACACATAACTTTTGCGCCAATTTGAATTTAGCAAAAATAACTTTGACGACGTCACTCTTCACGGTGGATCTTAGAAAATTTCATATAAAGTCAATCAAAAATTGATGTAATTGATTTTGATCGGGAAGAAAATGTAATTTAGTTGCATTAGGATATTAAGATCATGGGAAAATCATAAGAATGCAATTTCATGTCATCCCTCATCCTCCTCCATCAGACGCGAGACTACACCCTAAAAGACAACGGTGTGTGTGCGTGCATGCGTGCTTGCGTGAGTGAGTACGTGCGTGCGACCGTGTGTGTGTGTGTGTGTGTGTGTGTGTGTGTGTGTGTGTGTGTGTGTGTGTGTGTGTTATGCAACAGTTTTAATTTTTATCACGTAGGTGTAGTAAGGAGTTTCGTTATTCGTGTAATACGTATAGGAATAGAGGAATATCCATAAATATTCATTATTTCATTTTATTTAGTTTTCACAGTAGCAGATAGAATGTGTTTAAGATAAGACGTGTTTAAGGTTGCTCCGCTTCTAACTTTCGAAAGTGAAACAAATACGTGTTAAAATGACAACGTCTAAATCAATAAAATAAGGGCAAGTCTTTGAACAGATTTTTATACCCGGTGGTTTTAATATTAATAATAAACAAAGATAATAATAATCTAACCAGTAGAAGTTCTATAACGTGCACATGGCTCTTTAGTTGAAATAGGAGCGAAATAACATTTAGGATTGCTGTAGTATTGAATTTCTACGAAGAGGTACGGCTCTTTTAAACCCATGCCAGATGTGATTGTTAAAACCGGTAAAATTTTGAAATAAACATAAAGCGTAAATAAATACCACCCTTTTTTCTAAGGATTGAAGTGATACAGTAGCGCGGAGTAAAGAAAGCAACCATAAATATGTCTTTGTAGGAAAATACCAAATGTGATTCATCCTTCTAATGAGCCCCGTCCTATAACAAATCCAAATGTAAGCATTGTCATAATACGAACTGTTTTGTTAGCTTAAATGGTAAATAACTAGATCGAATCCGTAATACAAAGTAAAAAAAAAGCAAATAAATAAAATAAACAAATAACTGGTTCTAATTTGTAATCGAAACTCTAAATGAAAGTAATTAAATAATTTCTTTTATCAAATAAATGATATCAAGTCGCGTTAGGGAACAATCTAAACTAAATACAAGCAGAAAGGTACTGAATAGATTTTATCGGTTTGCATATTAGTAATAAACAAAACTAATAATAATCTAAACAGTAGAATTTTGTCAAATATAAAAATACAAAGTTTTTGAACATTCTTTTTCTTTTTGTTTTCAAATTTGAAGGTTGATCCAATTATGGGTAGTATATGTGATTTTAAGTTTAGTTATAACAGTGTGTTGCATATTGTCTTATACAATATTTTTCCTTGACTGCAAATTCAAAATTTAGGCTAACTTTTACCTTTGTCACTATGTTAATTGTAATTGTAATTAATGAATCCTAAAAGTAAACAATTAATGTGGGGAGAGCTAACGGGACCATTCTCGTTCTTCGGTGTTACCCTTCAATTGAATAAAAAAAAGAAACTGGATGGAAACGTTCAAGTTGTCACAGTTCGAGACAAAAATAAAACTGATTTGATAAATAAATATTAAATTAAATAAGAAAGAAATAATTATAACTCGGAAAGCTAAATAAAAATAACTGAATCATTGGTCGCAAGTAAATAACAGCATTCGGTGACAGGCGTGAGAGCCAGGAATCGCGTAGGGAGCAATCTGGTTAAAACGTGATGTCGTTGAAGGGTATGTAAGTGAAAAATGTATATGTATATATGTACATTTAGATATCCATACAGTAAGTATCCACTCTATTATTTATATCTTTCCTGCTTCCGTCTATATTTCTGCTTCTGACTTCCTTGCGTGTCGAGGCAGTAGACAAATAACTGTCCAGTAGTAGGACGATACCGTTAGTAGGGAATGCTATATCGTCCGGGGCACGATTTGGCCAGTAACCGGTTTGCTCGCTAAGGTATTACACAAGAGAACAATACAATTGCCCGGATCGACCTGACTACAAGAGGGCGGTCAAGGTCGAAACAGACAGGTCTCGTTGCTGACGACTATGCAAGGAACGAGTGGCGTGTAGGTACGTGGAATGTTAGTGGTATGTACGGTAAAGAATTAGAAATTGCGAATGTAATGTACTAAACAAACCTTGATATTCTGTGTGTATCGGAGACAAAGCGCAAAGGAAAGGATGCTGTGGAGATGGAGGATAGCAGCCTAGCACTATGGTCAGGAGTTGAGACTAAAGTGCATGGCGTAAAAGGGGTTAGGGTGATCGTAAGTGAAAGAGCGAAAAGATGTGTTAAACAGTACGAATTGGTAACTCCCCGGGTAATATGGGTTATAATGAAAGTGGAGTGTAGAAGAATTTTACTTATTGCATACTATGTACGGGTGAATGAAGAAAGAGACCAGGAGCGTGAGAACTTCTGGAATAAAGCAGAGGACGTGTTGAACGTATGTAAGCCAAACGAAAGAGTGATGATAGTGGTGGATATGAACGGATGGGAGGTATACAGAGAGAACATACTGAACGCGTTCTAGGAAAGTTCGGAGACCAAAGAGTTAATAAGAATGGTGAACGCCTGGTGAACATCTGTGTGGAGAGAGGCCTGTGTTCATGTGTATACATGGCAAAGAGGTGAATCTAAAACGTATGGTAGACTTGATAGTGTATGATGAACGGCTTAGAAACCTGGTGAAAGACACAAAAGTAATGCGCGGATCGGAGTATGGATCGGACTACTTTTTGGTTGTATCGAGCGTGTTTAGGGCAAAAGTGGGTCTGGAGAAGGAAAGCAAACGTAGTGTGAACGTCCAGAATTAGGGTAGACAAACTAGTGGATAATTTCGTGAGAATGAAATACGCAGATGCTGTGAGTAAAGAGTAGAATGTGAATGAAACAGTGTGGAACGAACAAATAAAAGACACTAACGTTGAAGGTGCATGGATAAGCTTGAAAAACTGTGTCGTCAATTGTGCCGTGCGGATATGTGGATTGTAGCTAGACGGAAAGAATGTGCTTGATGGAATGAATCGATAAAAAAGGCAGTGTGTAAGAAAAAGATGCGTACATGGCATTGCTTCAAAAAATGAGATTGAGAAAAAGTGATTGTATGAGGTGTACAGATTAAGAAACAAAGAAGCGAAGCAGACAGTGAGAATAAGTAAAGAGGAAGAGATGGCTGTGGAAAGAGAGAAAATGCAGACGGATTTTGAGGGAAACAAAAAAACTCTTCTGGAAATGGGACAAAAATACAAAACGTGGCCAAAAACAGAACGTTGCAGGAGAGATAAATACGAGCAACGAAATAGTATGGGACGACTCTGCAGTGAAGAAATTCTCGCAAGAATATTTAGGAAAACTGTACAGTAGTGTGGATAATAAGACAACAGGGTTAAATAAGGAGCATGTAGAAGGAATGGCGAATGAAACTGAGGATATTGGGATAAGTGGGGTAGAGAAAACGGTAGGAAGGTTGAAAAACGCTAAGGGAGCAGGCGTAGATGAAATCACTGCTGAAATGCTAAAGTATGGGGGTGAAAAGCTTATACGAAGATTGTGTGAATTATTCAATGTAAGCCTTATATGTGGAAAAGTGCCGAGGGATTGGAAGAGCGCGATCATTGTACCACTGTATAGAGGTAAGGGGAACAAGAGTGATTGTAAGAACTACAGAGTAATAATTTTGCGCAGCGTGCCTGGTAAAGTATTTGGAAGAATATTGATTGACAGAGAATGAGAAACTACACAAACTAAGATTTGGGATGTGCAGGGCGGCTTCATTCCAGGGAGAGGATATGTCGGTCAGATAGTTGCTCTCTAGTAGATGATCGAAAATTGTTCAACGGTAAAAAGGAAGTTCTACTATGCGTTTGCAGATCTCGACAAAGCATACGACAGAGTGATTAAGGAGAAGCTACGGGAAATATTAAAATAATATGGCGTAAATAACGGTCTAGTAAATGGGATAAGGGCAGTATACAACGGTAGTCGGCCATGTGTTAGGGTGAGAGGAGGTGTGAGTGAATACTTTAATATTGAGCAAGGAGAGCGACAAGGCTGTGTGATGTCTCCGTGGTTGTTCAATGCATACATGGATAAATGTGTTAAACAAGCATGCACCGATACAAATGGTGTAATGGTTGGTGACGTAAATGTACGACTTCTGATATATACCGTCTTATTAACTGACAGTGCAGATGAGCTACAAACCGCTCTGAGGAAGTTTGATACAGTCTGTGAGAGCATGGACCTAAAGGTAAACGTGAACAAAACTAAGATTATGGTGTTCAATCGAGAAGGTGGAGAGGAGAGTAGAGTATTTACCCAGCAAGATGAAATTGTGGAGCAAGTGGACGAGCTGGTATATCTGGGTAGAAAGTTTACTGCCGATGATACAATGGAGGCCGAGATTGGACGAAGGGTCACTGCTGGAAGAAAAGTGATTGAAAGTATGTGGACGATAATGAGAAGCGAAAGCAAGAGCCTAGCTGCGAAACGAGCAATCTATAATAGCGTGTTTGTCCCATCAGTACTGTATGGAACTGAGATATGGGTATGTCAAAGAAAGCACGAAAGAAAAATAAATACCGTGGGTATGAGGTTCCTAAGAAGCGCATGCGGTAAAACGAGAAGGGACAAGATAAAGAATGAATGCATAAAGACGGAGTGTGGTGAGGAAAAGACGATGATGGATAGATATGAAAGTAGTACATTCCGTTGGTTTGGTCACATTGAGAGAATGAACAACGCAAGATTAACCAAGCAAATATATGTGAGTGAGGTTCGAGGAAAGGCCAGGTCTGGTAGGCCGCGTAAAAATTGGCTAAATGCAGTAGAATAAAAGGGCCTGTCAGAGACAACGTATGAACCTTGCGGAAGCTAGGGAGGTATGCGGAGATAGGAAAGCATGGAGAAAGATTGTGAATCAAAAATAAATAAGAGGCAGGGATTATTTTGCCTAACTCGCAAGGGAATGGCGTGAAAGTAAAGTTAAGTTCAGTTAAGTCACTTTGTAGGTTTGAAGGTTGTGTGCGACACCAGATATCTATATCTCAGTTGCTTAGCGAGCTTGAAGAGATCTGCTTTCCAGTCTGTCTTGGAAACTGTAGTATATTTCATTGTTAACCATATTTGTAGGTCTTCATTTTCCATGAAGAAGACTACATTTTTCCTACTACAGTACTAAGCAGCGTTGTCGTTCACAATAATGTGTGGCATCTGCGGGTTTGGTTGTAACCACCTTTCAGGATTGGTCGTTCATGTTGTTGAGATAATCGTGGGATTTTGATTATGCGATAAATATTTATATTTTGAAAAACACCATCTTCATTTCCGACGTGCACAATTATAAACCTTGAACCATTTAAATACTAATTCAAGTTTTTTACACTTTTTGGTATATAGCTTTACCAACACTTTTTGAGTGAATTTGAAATAAATATTATTCAATATTTTACTCTATTTTTCTTTTTGTGCAACTGTATGTCGTTTTGTATGTTGTTGACCTACAGATGCATCGCCTCATCACGAGGTTTCTCGAGAGTTTGCGATATTGGAACGTTCATTTCGTTTCATATATGTAGGTACACTGATTTTGAGAGCTTCTGCTGCTCTTTCGTGTGCTGCTTCAACATTACGCAACGATACACCATTGCCTTTCTCTTGGTAAAAATACTCGTACACGTTAAATATTGTCACTCGTTCGTTAAAACATTTTCAGAACATTAATAAATTGGAAGCGCATAAATGTATTCCTTATTAAATCAGAATTAAATTACTTTAGCATTTATTTGGAATTAGATATATCTACTAATTGTATTCTGATTACATTATGGAAATCACATTAAAGTGTTTATTTATTAATCACATTTATTTTGCAGTTCGTATAATTAAGAGATGTTCGGATTATTACGAACAAAGGGAGAATCACTGTTTTTCTGTCCAATTATAAGTTAACAGTGAAAATAATTTCGAAATTAGTCTAATTACTTTTCTAGCGCACCCGTAGAAATATCCTATATTTACTCGTATGTACTGTAAATGCAATTACGATAGATAAAAACGTCAATAAGCGATGGGGAAGCCTATTTTATCTTGAACCTCAGATACACATAAGTGCCTCATTAGCCCTATTAGCCAGGTTTGGCTCCCAGCATTTATCATCTGTTTCCAAAGCTAAGAAAATGGCTCGTAGGTAAGAGATGTTCGTTTAATTCCGACGTAACTGTTGCTGTGAATAGCTGTTCCGAACACTTGGGTTTATCGATCTACAATAAAACAATTGCTAATTTAGAATATCGTTGGAATAAATATGTTGCGAGAGCAGGAGGCTATTGAAAAATAAGTCAAACAGTCCTTGTGAATTATATTTACACAATCTAAAAGCGGAGTTAGCGGTCGCGATCACTTCGTATTGTTTTCCGTGTTTTAGAATAAGAAAGTTGAAATTGTTATATGTTATAAGTTTCCGTGTGTTAGGAGGGGAGGGAAGCATTTCAATGGAGTGCTCAGAAGGTCGAAATAAATTAAAATGAGCCAATATTTAGATCTTAGTCTCAATAGTTTTCGAGATACCCAGTTTTTTTCACGAAAAGAGTAATTAATGAAAACAACAGATAACAAGCACTAGTTGCACTTTTTTTAACTTACGTAACATTGCATTAACTATTTAAAACTCAAAAGCTCCACCACAAACTTCTATACGTTTATCAACTCTTCGGTTAGTTGCCCTTGCAACACGTTTAAGTGCAGATAAACTATTTCTAATAGCTGCGACTCCGCTAAAAATTCTATCGATTTATTGTTGTATTATTGTATCATACACAATTGACTTTAACCTTCCCATGGGTAGTAATCATGAAAAAATAAGCGTGGTGGTCAAGGTCGCCAATTTTGAGGGCCACCTCGACTAATTTAGTGATTAGCAAATTAAATCACTAGAAACTGCTGTACGGCATGTGCAAAAGATAAGGGGTTCTAGTGTATTGAAAGTGCATATGTGGGCAAATTAGCGTAAGAATATAATATATATATATATATATATATATATATATATATATATATATATATATATATATATATATATATATATATATATATATATTGTGGAAAGCTTATGAATATTTACAAACCCCTATAAATCGTGTTTTGAATTCTTTCGTATAATGAAGATTAATCCACATATACACTGGAATCCCCACATGAGATAAATAGTGTGCACTTCACCTTGCGCACTTTACTGCTTTTACAGAACCCCTTCACAACAACATCAGTCTCTACAGCAGAAGATTACATACTAACTTTTTTCGATTTACAAATTTATATTTATTATGCAAACGTGAAACTTCTTTCTGTTTCTCGTCTCATTATTACTGTCTAAGAAGTTTGCCAAAATAAACATACACTTAGGTTATTAAGTACGTTGCTTACAACGGTAAGCGGTGTTGTAGTTCTGTCCATAACCAGTCCTCTTTTGCTCGACTTGTAACCAGAGTATACCGTCGCTATTAAATAGAAATTTTATACTGCTCTTATATCGTTAAATAACCGCCCCGTTAAAACCTAAAATACTACGTTTATTTAACAAATCTAAAAAAAATCTCCATTGAAATTAAGACGTGAACCCCTTTGCTTAACTGATCCATAATGGTGGTGAAAGAATGTTTTCGATTGCTTGTGACCTACCTTTAAGACGCAATGCTCTTTGGCTAACTCTTTTATACGGAGGCCGAAGCATGAGAAAGGATTTAACAGAAATAAAACAGAGGGCGCCAACAGTCTCGAAGACTATAAAATAAATATTTATTTCGTTAAATTAAAGTGAATGTTTTTTTTCTCATAATCGTTGGTACACTAACAAAACAATAAAATTAATGAAGGTGGTCGCACCAATAAGGGTTACGCCACAAAAAAATAACGGTTAAATTAACACTGAAACTGACCCTAAGGGTAATTAAACAATCTCTTTCTTTATCCCGGAGTCACAAACCAAAATATTTGATTAGACTGGTATGTCCCCCTTATTTAGTACACAAAAAAAAAATTCTGATAGTTACAAGCTAATTATACCCAATAATTATAAATTAATTACACTGTTTAAAAGCATATGCTCTAATGGATATAGAAAATGGTACCTTAATACACTTCAAGTCTTAAATAATCATTAACTAGACATGAATATATTTACATAGTAAGATGCTCCTTGAATAGAGAATACCAAAATGTGTTACTCATAAGCATTTGCATTTGCACTTTACAACATTACATAACGGCCATCAAAGAATCTGTAATGTAGAACTTAGAAAGTACTTTTCAGTAACTGAAAAGAAAAATCAAACATGCAACAATTAGCTAAGCTAAGCATTAATGTGACATAAATTCAGTGCCATTAGCTTTCAACTGGTGAGGCAGAGTTGTAGCCTTAGAACTGGTTACTCGATTTTTTTTTACTATTAGGTTGGCTAAAGGTCATTAATAAAAGCATGAAATCTGATTTAAATCTACTAGTGAGCACAAAATAGTAAGAAGAAGTAGTAATCTAGTCTAGCCGAAGCATTAAAATACACACCGAGCAATATGTATACATGTAAATTTAAAGATACGTAAAGTAATAGAAAACTAGAGACAAAGCGGCTGTCTTAGGGTAAACCTGTCTCCGATCTGGTTAAGAGGTTCTTTTATTGGATTTCCAGCCAATCGTCTCATGTAAACCTTCCGAAATAACAACAGATGTTCCCCATTAACCAATTAATGTTCCAAAGATCAAAACAAAAAATATAAGTAAGTGTAAACTTAAACGTAAACGCAAAACGATCTGTTTGAATACAGATCATTTATGTCAATTAATCAATTGCATCGATTTTGCAAGTTTTCCATTTTCTTAAGAGAAGCAGAAAAAGATATCGGTGAGCTACGGCCTTCTATATTTAAAAGGAGAGAATGAAGTATCTGGAAAGTCAGCCTGTTAAGCAAGTAAAAATAATGTATCCCAGTAGTAATACTACTGCACTTCTGATCCATTTTGTCACTAGATTTGTCACCAGATCTAGAAAAGTCACCAGAAAAGTCACTAGATTTCTAGGTTGGTAACATTGCCTATTTGAAGTGCTAAGTGAAGGCCACGTTGTTGGTAACGGTCCCTGCTAAGGCCACGTGTTAGGTTGGTAACTGCTAAGTCAAGGTCAAAGGTAAAAATAGAAGTTGCAAGGTAATCAAAATAGTATTCAAGGTCGAAGACTTACGGTGGTGTCATATTTCTTATAGTATGCCGATCCTGGACCAGTTCAAGGTCACCCATGTAAATCTTATGGGATTTATTTCAAGGTCGAGTGAGTTTTCTCGTTATGCCAGAACGCGCTCCACGCATGTTTTGGCGGGATTTAAATTTCACTCGCCCTCTGGTGGTGAAATCAAGCTTTTGGAGCTCAAGGTCGAACTTTAAGCGGGAGATTTAAAATGTAGTTGTTCAAGGTCAAAGCTAAAAAGTTGCAAGGTAATCATAAATCAAAAATAGTTTTGAAGGTTATTGACTTACGGTGGTGTCATATTTCTTAGAAATATAAGGTAAGTAAGCTAAAAATAGAAGTTGCAAGGTAATCATTCTTATAAATCTAAAAGTTTTTTGAGTAAGTTAGCAGTTTTGAAAGGATGCATGTTTATAAAAAAAGGCTTCTCCGGGATTGCATTATTCAGTAAACTTTTTATTGCTAGAAATGGTGAAAGTAATAAGAATGATAAGAAGAGAAAAAGAATTATTAAGTATTGACGAGAGGAAGAAAAGACTCGAGGTGTTAATTAAGGAAATAAAAAAATTGAGGATAGATTTAGAGCTGTATGAGGTAAAAAGAAAATGATGCAACTTCAGTGAATGTGCCATGAAATAAAGGTGCTTTAGTAAATAAATAATTACAGTAGTGTATGTTATATTGCATAAGGAAAAGGCACTTCATTTGATAAAAGAAAGTGTGTGTAGGCATAGAAGAAAGAAAAAAAGTGAAATTTAAAATGTTTCCATATGGTTTTAAGTGAATTTGTATAGATATATATATATATATATATATATATATATATATATATATATATATATATATATATATATATATATATATATTAAACGAGTTTCTTATCATGATTTATTAAATTATACAAATTATGTAGGAAGAAATGACACATAAAGCTTATATATTTATATTTATTTATAAATCACTAGTCCTTTACCCAAAAATTCCAATTTTTGGCATGTAGAATAAACAAGTAAGAGCGCAATAGATGGCAAACCAAAAATTCTCAAAACTAAAAGAATGTGAAAAAAAATTTTCAAGTATTAATGACAAAGTTTGTAGTTTAGTATGTACAGAAAAGTTGAAACTTGTACAAATGAATAAATCATAACACTTTAGTCCTTTACCCAAAAATTTTAATTTTTGGTATGTAGAGTAAACATGTAACAGCGCAAAAAATAGGAGTTTCAAATTCCAAAAATGTGGAAAAACTTTGAACTTCCAACTAGCGCTTTAAAATAAGTTTCCATATGGTTTTAATTGAATTTATATTTGTTCTATTTATAAC
This sequence comes from Vesta saturnalis, assembly GCA_036346205.1. NCBI lineage: Eukaryota > Metazoa > Arthropoda > Insecta > Coleoptera > Lampyridae > Vesta > Vesta saturnalis. Next base: position 58,325 of record JARFJB010001727.1, on the reverse strand, counting down.
ATTAAATCATAGCTTCATTTAAATGGTGAATCAATCTTGTATATATAAAAACAAGTTATGTATGAATGTAATTTTAATGTAACTATAAATAAAAGAAATGTAGAATGATATGCAAAAGTGCAAGTTGTGTTGCAGTAATTGGCGTGCATCTTTTATTAAAAAAAAAAATTTGAATGTCTGCACTATTTACACAAAATATTCGAGATATATAAAATCATGTGTATATTTCCAATGATTGATATTTCAAATTAGAATTTTGTATTTAACACTTACATGTTTAAATATTATTGTTTTTAAAAACAGATTTACTATCTACCATCCTTACTGTATATTCATTTTTCAGGAAAAATCATAAGCATACATGAATTTAAAACATTTTATTTATTTATTTAAAGACTATAATATTGGTCTACAATAAAGCAAAAATACTACATTAAATAAAAACTATCACTACACATTTGTACAAAAGTTAATTACTAACATTTACAAAAAATAATAATAATGCACACAATTACATATCCTACTATTCAAAAACTAATTACTAACTTACATCGAATAACACATACACAAACACATGTACTTATCACACTTCAATCCCCTCCAACGTACGCAAAATATTTTCACTGTCTCTAATGTTTTTCCGCACACACTCTAAATGACGATTAGCCTCTGCCAGTTCATTACTAAGTTTTCCTACTCGTTCCATCACAATCGCCTCACTATTAATGTAGTCACTATAAATTTTCGCAACCACCCTACACTTTTTGTCTTAAACTCCTGCAGGGTTGGTAGGTTCTGCTCTTCATGCTGGGTGAAGTGCTCTATCAGAGCTAAATTTTTCCTCCGTATTGAAGTTTTTGCAGTGGTGGAGGTGTTGCTAAAACTGTTGTTGCTGGTGTGATGCTGAAAAGATAAATAAATATAGTACTCTATGAATTAATTAGGGACTATCATTTTAATTAAATTATACCTACTTTTCAAAGTACCGTGAAAATTCGTCCTCTACATCACTATCTCTTATTGAGATGATGGGGATGGTCTCTTCGAAGGGTGCTAGGGTTTTTGTATGTTTGCTGTTGATGGTTGTACCAAAAGGTTATGCAAAATGCATGGTTTTTCTTTTGTTTTTAACGATAATTTAGACCTTTTATTAGCTGAAGCCATTACTACTAATTTCATGCAATGAATGAGTATTCAATTAAAACTTTCACATTATATACATAGATCTGTTAACGTCAACAAAATTGGTAACAACTGGAAGTGGTAAGTGTAACGATCTGAGCTGTGCAAATAAAGGTGATGAACTCTAAGGAATGCATCATAATCTAGACATGAAAAGGTATTTCATGCCATGTCAGCAATGGTTATTAGATATTACCAGTAAACGTCCACTAAAGATAATACTAAAGAAAGTGCAATATCTGCATCTTTCTGAACTGAAGCTCTTGGGAATACGCAATCTAAAGACAATGAACTAAAGAGTGTGAAAGTATCAAATTTCATTTTCATATAAGTCGAGTTTTGTATGCTGCATAAGGTCAAATACAAGTTATAACAAGTTTGTGATATTTAACCTTGAATGGGGGCTTATATGACTATATAAACCGAAAACAGCATTTCTGTACTAGTCAGTTTATTGCACTCGTAATATTTCTAATTGTAAACCTAAAGTACTTCTATTATTTTTGTGTGATCGTGTGTGCTTCATATTTTGCATTGTTGGATACAGTTTTGAAGGTAACTATGAGTGAGGTTGTACCACGTAGTAGTGATATTGTTAATTTAACAACACGTATTATTCCATTGTTAAAAACCAAAAATGAATTTGTAAAGCACATCCGTATAATTAACACTAATATTAAGCTATTGCGAGATATAATTCAAAATAAAATTTATTTAGAGACATGTGAAAATTTGCTTAAACTCGAAAGTAATTTATCATTGCTAAAGTGTTATCTTATAAGAGTTAAACAGTTAAAGAGCGCTTCAGAGAAAACAGGTAGTGGAAATGTCACTAAAAGCGTACACGCAAATTAAGTTGGTACTCTCTAGATTCATGTTTTAATGGTAGGTTACTTACTGGAATTATAGTCAATATAGCAAACATCAAGGACCCTCTTATTTTTTACAAAATGCATACAATAGTTTTGCGCGAAAGGTTAAAGTAATGCTAAGACAAACGATGCTAAAGGTCAATGTCATTTTAGTCTGCAATTTCATGAAACCTCAAAATCATGTTATTGAGTTGAAGACTTTTGCCACAAAAAATTGCGTTATTGATATTTCAACCAATGTACGTGTCTGGTACAATGAAAACGTGTATGATAAGTTACGGATAAAATTAGAGGAGTTTTCCGAAAGGGATTCCGGTTGGGCATTACATGAAGTTTTACATTTAAAAGTGAATATTAATAGCTATGTCCCATTTAAAGGCGGTCATTCAACCTATGTTAAAGTTCCACGCTTCATAGAAGTAAAGCATGCTGTTGTTAATGTTAAAAATAACGATGGGTTTTGCTTCCTGTGGGCCGTTGTTTCAGCATTATATCCCGCGCAATATCATACGGAAAGGGTTCAAAGTTATCCTCATTTTCTAGATGTTTTGAAGTTTGATTCAATTCACTTCCCATTCAGCTGGATGATGTAAAAAATTTGAGAAACTAAACAACCTCGCAATTAATTTGTACTGCATAAATGGGAAAAAGTTGTACCCTTCGTATTGAGTAATCAGCAAAGCAATAGAGAACCCATAAATCTTTTAATACTTTATGATCACACCGCGGATGATACTGTATACCATTTCACATGGATTAAAAATATGTCAGCTTTATTTTCAAAACAGATATCAAAGCATGGCTGTAAGAAAGTAATTTGTAACCGGTGTTTGAATCATTTTTGGTCGGTGTAGCTTTAGAAAAACATTTAACATATTGCAGTCAACTTAATCAATGCTCTACTAGGCTGCCTACCGAAGCGGAAATGAATTTACAGTTCAAAATTTTGCATTCAAGAAAAGGTGCCATTTGTGATTTATGCTGATTTAGAAAGTATTTTAGAGAAGTGTGCAAATGGTATCGAAAGTAATACTTTATTGCACTCCAAACATACACCTTTCAGCATTGCTTACTATTTGAAGTGTTCATATGATGATTCTTTATCCGATTTACGCTTTATAGAGGAAAGGATTGCATTCAATGGTTTGTTAACGAGCTTCAAAGTATTGCACATTGGGCTACCGAAATAATCAATCAAATAATTCCTATGGCTACTTTAAGTCTCAGTCAGGTTGAGCAATTTGATAGCGCCACAATTTGTCACATTTGTCGAAAACCATTTACTAATTCTGATATAAAGGTTAGAGACCATAATCATCTTACAGGGCATTTCGGGGCAGCGCACCAGGCGTGTAACCTGAACTATACAGACTCAACATTCTACTAGTTGTGTTCCATAATTTATCAGGTTATGATTCTCATTTCATGATTAGAGAATTGGCTAGTGTTCCCGGTTCGATTTCACTACTGCCCATAAACAAAGAAAGATATATCTCTTTCACGAAGGTAATGGAAGGCGCCAAAATTAAGTTTAGATTTATTGACTCTTTCAGATTTATGAGCAGTAGTATTGAAAAGTTGTCAGACTATTTGGAGGATAGTAAAAAAATTATTTCCCGCGCTAGTTGCAACAATGATGGGGAATTTTCTCTAGTAGTTCGCAAAGGTGTGTTTCCTTATGAGTATATTGATACGTGGGAGAAATTAAACGAGACCACACTCCCACCCAAAGAAGCATTTTTCAGTCATCTTAATAATGAGGGAATCAGTGATGAGAGTTTTGCGCATGCGGTTAACGTTTGGAAAAATTTAGCATTAAATCGTTAGGGAATACTCAGATTTGTATTTAAAACAGACGTTCTACTTTTAGCGGATATTTTCGAGAACTTTCGACAAACTTGTATAAGTACTTACGAGCTTGATCCTCTGCACTATTATACAGCTCCCGGTTTAGCATTCGATGCTATGCTTAAAATTACACAAGTAAAGTTAGAATTATTTACAGACATTGATATGCTAATGTTTATTGAAAGAGGATTAGAGGTGGTGTAGCTCAATGTTCAAATCGGTATTCTAAAGCTAACAATAAGTACATGGGGGAAAAATTTGATCCCACCTCCGAAAGTGTGTATTTAATGTACTACGACGTGAATAATTTATATGGAGCCGCCATGTCAGAATTTCTACCATTTGGCGATTTTTCTTTTGTTGATGAAGCTAATTTTGAAAGTTTAGATTTAATAAACCATCCTGATGATTCGGAAATTGGTTATATAGCCGAGTGTGATTTAGACTATCCTATAGAATTACATGAGAGTCACAGTGATCTACCGCTAGCACCCGAACATATGGTTCCACCCACGTCTGATTCCAAAATGACAAAATTACTGCTTACCTTGTATCCAAAACGTAATTATGTAATTCATTACAGAAATTTAAAAGTATATTTAAAATATGGATTGAAGTTGGTAAAAGTACACCGTATATTACGTTTTAAACAGTCTCCATGGTTAAAAAAATATATAGATTTAAATACAACCATGCGTCAGCAATCTCAAAATGAATTCGATAAAAATTTCTATAAATTAATGATTAATAGTGTTTTCGGAAGCTGATGGAAAATGTACGTAAACATAAGGACATACGGTTAGTAACGAAATGGGAGGGTCGCTATGGTGCTCGTGCTTACATATCAAAACCAAATTTTCATAGTTGTACAATATTTGACAATGGTATGCTTATCATTCAAATGAATAAGCTTGAAGTATATTTCAATAAACCTATATGCAGGATTCAGTGTTTTAGACGTATTCAAAAACTTTTTATATAATTTTCATTACGGCTACACGCTACCCAAGTTCCATAATAATGCTAAGCTCTTGTACACGGATACGGATAGTCTCATATACACCTTTTCGGTTCCCGATATCTATCAATGTATTAAAGAGGACATTGATAAATTCGATACATCTGATTATAGTCCCGACAACATCTTTGGACTCCCATTAGTAAACAAAAGGTCCCCGGCTTAATGAAAGATGAAAACCATGGCGAAATTATGGTTGAATTTGTAGGACTTCGTGCAAAAATGTATGCTTACGTGGTTGATGAAAAGGTTGTAAAAAAATCAAAGGGTTCTACGCAAGCAAGCGTGAGGCAGATCACGATTAATGATTATAAACAGGTCTTGTTTGAGAGTAGCGTAATAAGGCGCTATCAACATCTCATAAGGTCAAAGAAACATGATGTTTACCATTAAACAAAATAAAGTCATACTCAATCCTTATGACGATAAACGCTTAGTAAATTTTGATTTCACTGATACTAGACCATGGGGGTATAACTTTCAGTAAACAATGAGCAGTCTTCAAGTCAACTTGCAGGAAGAGCTGCAGTGCAGTAGTGATCAAATCTACAAAAAGTACCTAAAGCGTTCTTTGACCTCTCCTGAAAACTATACATTTATATTGAATATATTACAAAATATTGTTGTTCCCGATGAGTGTTTTTACTGGTGTGCTATAAACTCGAAGTGTGCAAATGAAATTATTATTAGGACATTATTTGATAAAAAAATTAAATTAGACGATACCATTAAAAGTTTTATGAAATTGTGTACCGATAAAGGCTACAATTCATTAACTTTTGATAAAGTAGATAGGATCTTAGACGATATGAGTGTACTTGGTGACATACCGCTTAAAATGTATCTATATGATTTATTAAGGGTTCATGATTCAACAAATGTTAAATCTACGTTAGAAAATATTGCTTACAAGGACACTGTATTTATTATAACTGAATGTATTGAGAAATCGGCATATTATGCTAACTACAAGTGCCTCGATATTTTGATTGAAATATTATTAGAACAAAATATCAACTATAAGTTTCAACCATGGGAAAACGAGGAACATCACAAAATTTATTACTGGATACTAGACAACATCAATAAAGGTGAAACAAATTCAAATTCCTGCTTGGGATGGAGGTGTGGGCCAGATTCGGGTATATGGCCATCCAGTAATTTAAGTGATTATAGAAGTACTTTAGGTTCACTTTATAAGATAATGAAATTTTAAAAATAAATGTAATATTTAAAAAAAAATAAAATACTATTATTTTTTGTGTGTGTTTTATTTCATCCAAGAGCTACATCCTTTTCTACAAACTATATATAACTAATATAAGTAATTTGTTTCACAAAGTACAGGTTAAATGTTATAAAACAATATCATCCTTATTGATCCATGATCTTTCATCCAATCCCCACCATTTTACGAATAACTTATTATTCTTGGAGCGAAGCACTTTTTCTACTAGATATACATCGGGTACTTTGTTTTTGTAATTCATGTTCATAAAACCCTCCCAGTACAGGATTTCCTTCATGTCTTCCAGCATGTACGTAGTGGGGTTAGTAATGCGAACTTTCACAATCTTAAATAGTTCACTAGACCAATTGGGTATGTATCCTTTGGCGAAAATATTTTTAAATTTACTGATTCGTACTATGTCACCCGCAGAATATCGATTCCTATCGAATATTTTTATGTTAGTGTAAGCCTCTAGCTTTGTATGATTACCAACATCTTTGGGCTTCATTCTAATAGTTCTATGCTTACGATTGTTATAATCCATAGTTATGGTATCAATTGTATCAATCCATTTGTATTTACCTTGCAGGCTGAATGACTTATATAGAGCACCTTTAATGGTTCTGATAACACGTTCAGCAATTGCAGCCTTCTTTGTGCTATAGGTAGAGTAATGATTGACTCCATAACGATGCATTAGTTTAGTAAAATGCTCATTGTAGAATTCTTTTCCTGCATCTGTCTGCAAATTGGTAGGTTTCCGACCTTTTTCGAAGATTGTTTGCATGGCCTTGGTAACTTCTTGACCTGTTTTCGTTTTTAATCCTTTAGTCCATAAGTATTTCGAAAAACAGTCGATGACCACTAATATATACTTATAACCCTTATTTTGTTTGGCATATGTGTTAAATTCAGCTAAATCTGCTTGCCAAAGATCATCAAAACCTCTAATTATTGTTCGTCTTCGTTTAAAATTTTTTCGTGCAGGTTTGTGCAATTCGTTGACGAGTTGTAATTTGGACATGGTGCTAATTTATCTACAATTTCTTTAAGTTGATGTAGTTTTTCCTCCAGCGCTAGATAAGCGTTGGCGTTTCCTTTGAAAGTGTTCCGAACTGCTTGTAAACAGAAATCAAGGTATCCTTTATTTATAGCATCACCATCTTCTTCAGGGTCAGCTAACTGTGTCAAACGATTTCCATCCAAATCGAACCTTGTTGATACATAATATTGCCTAGTGATGACATCTTGAGGATCTATGGGATTGGCCACATTGCTAAGTCTCTTATTCTCAATATCAAATTGATTAGCATCAATCTGTTTAAACTGAGGAGCTAGTTTCTTTAATTGATACTGGACATATGAACGTCCAAATTTGTCAAGGGGCATTTTAGTTGTGATATGTCGACATCAATGCATTCTCATTTATATTGTTTAAAAGCGGTTGTTCGGTTTTCAATGTATCCATCTTCATATAGTTCTTCTACAATTGATATTATGTCATTTACAACACCTGTGTTTCCCGATAATTTTTCTGCCCACAATACTTCCAGATCACGAATTAGTTCATGTATATCATTCCAATATTTATATTCAATGGGTCTGTTTGTTAATTCCTTAAAAACATAGCTCCACCTCCTCCCTTGGTTGTGGTGGGTGATGATGACAGCAAGGGTTTGATTATTTGTGTATACTTTTGCTGCGGCTTCCTCGAATCTGTGCACTTACGTCATAATCACGCCTTACTACATTCGTAGCCTCTAAAATAGTTCTATATTTTTTCTATCTGTTGACTTTACTAGACTTAAGTCGGGTTCATTCATAATAAGCAGATCATATAATCCAGGAGTCCCTTTATACGTGACACCTTTAATAATTATATCGTCTCCTTTAATTGTGATGGGTGTATTACCAATTGTCCATTTATCAGTTTTGGTATCATAGTGGACTCCATACGTATGATCAATATCACCTTCAGCATTCTTTAAAATACGTTCAACATATATACGTGGCAATTCATTGTACTGCTCGAGAAATTCTTCTGAGATGGGTTCATTATGGGAATCATCTGCGATACTAGACAGTTCTTCTTCTTCCTCCCCAGTATTAATCTCTCCCATGACGGATGTTTCTAAGAAAGATGGAAGACTTGGGGAGGATTTCTTTGAAAAACGGAAGCTGAGCTAGTGGACTAGTAGCACCCTTACTTGAATCACCTAATGGAGTGAGACCTGGGGTCCGTTGAACTTGAGCTAGCGGCTAGTGGGGATAGTAGCATGCTTCCTTGGAAATACGAATACGGGTAGTTTTTAGGTTTAACATCAATGACCTCCTTTTTATGTGTTTTTTATCGATTTTATTTACTATTTCAGTTAGAGGTTCTATTAAAGGCTTATAAGTATTTTCGAATGTTCTTTCATTATCAATGCGAGCAGTCTTAATACTGTTATACTTCTGCCGTATTATTTTACGAGCCTGAATAATTTTTTCTTTAATATCCTCTCCTTGTTGTCCATTGCGACAAACAGGTACCGGTTCACCTTGAACAGGTAGCTGTTTACACTAAACAGATAGCTGTTAATACCTAAACAGATCAGTTACTACTAAACTGCTGAATGCGGTTTAAGTATTATATATATATATATATATATATATATATATATATATATATATATATATATATATATATATATATATTCGCTTATATACCAAAACGGATTTAATGAACAGGTACCCGTTTACCATGAACAGGTAGCTGTTGCGACAAACAGGTACCGGTTCACCTTGAACAGGTAGCTGTTTACACTAAACAGATAGCTGTTAATACCTAAACAGATCAGTTACTACTGAAACCAGTTTAAGGTATTATATATTCATCAAATCCTTTCCTACAGCGACCATTATTAACTTCAGCATCCTTGTTTATGACCATGAAACCAAATGGATCCACCCAACACTTTGAACACATGTCCCGAAACAATTTCATGCTTATGGTGGGACTTATATGATCCTCATACGCATGTTTTAAGTTTAATTCATCTTGCTCAAATAATATAATTAGATTCGCATTATCACGAATTAATTACTTTGGAATTTTACTGTAAGTTTGACTCAAGTAGAAACAGTCAATATCATTATGCCTACCCACAGAAAAATATGCCCTTATATTATTTTGCTTTTCACAAGCGATATCATCGAAGATAAAAATAGAGTTTGATTTTGCACAATTAGGCTCAATCACATCTTGATTGTCGCTGAAGGTAAAGTAACCTATGTCCTTCATTGGAAGTAAGATTTCCTGTAAAAGTTTGTACTTGTTTTGATTCAATGACTTAGAGTATACGTATACATGTTTAAATTTCAAACCATTTTTTCAGTAAGCAGACTGATCATTGCGTTTGTTTTACCGCAATTGGAGGGACCACTATAATACCACGTATACTATTAGGAAGTAAATCACCATGTTTTGAAGTAATAGACTTTTCGTCGTCAACGTCATGATTTTGAATTGGGAGTTTTGTTTCTGAGCAACTACTTTCATCTTTGATGGATGAAATAAAACTAAACGAATAATTACAACATCTTTATATATATATATATATATATATATATATATATATTGATATTTTTTTTTTTTACTTTTGAGAAATTTTGGAGGACTAAAGACTAAACTGATATTATTTTCGCTTCTTAACTAGCATTGTTTACATGGATGGATAGAAGGGGGTATTTATACCTAAATTGAGAAAAACAAATCATAGTTATTTCTTTATTCAGTAAATGCTATACATTAGATAAGCAGGACGATAATACAAAATTTCCATTAAACATACAGTGTTATGTGAATTAATATTATACTTAGCATTTATAACATCATCAATATCTTTATAAATGTCATCATCACCGAATTCTCTCTCACGAAAACGACGGTAGTCAACAACTTGCTGTATGAACTTTTCATAAAAACACACCAGATTGTAAGATTCAAGAAATTCCAATCTATAGCTTACTATATCCTTTAAATTGAATAGTTCTTCTATACTATGTGAGTTGAATGTGCAAGAACAGCACTTGTAGTTTTCTATCATAACAGTTTTCAAAATTCTGTCATATCCTTTAATTAATTCCCAATTGTAATAAATACCAAGATTACTAGATAGAGATTCATAATGTTGATCATAGATTATATCTTCTTCTTCGTTTACATTTGACCAATCAATTTCATTTTCAATTTCTTGGGATCGGAAAATTGTAATTCTACATACGAATGCCATCTTAGAAGCTCATTCCATTCCTTCATATCCAACACCACATTATTGCTTTGATCACAATTACCACAATACGCACCACTGGTGCAAGGTTGAGTGTGTACTGTATCCAATTTCCAGATGTTTTGCATGATGAGTATCGTTCGATAGTTTATAATAAGTACAATCGATTAAGTATTCCTTAGCTGCTTGTTTATACACTTCATCCTTATATTGAAATGATGATGTCCAGTCAGTCTTAGCAGAAGAATAACCTTCATCATGTTTCTCTTCATTTTACTACTACCATCACTATTTTGACAGCACCAACAACAAAATGTTAAATTATTATTCAGATTGTTACTACAATGATGTGAGGTATCCATATATAACGGAGAACTTCTGAGTTTCGATCGTTCCAGAAATGATTTTATTGCTACTTGCATGACTTTACTTGCTCACAATTTCACTATGACTAAACGCTTAAGAAAATAATTCTAGTATTTCAATTTTACATATGGTGGGGTGCTACTATTAAAAGAAAATGTTATGTTTGTTGTTTTGCCAGCTGCACCCAAACTACTTATAAACACATCCTTCGTGTTTAGGAGTGTTTTAAATTCTTCAATTCGTTTTTCTTCTTTTGAAATACACATAAAAGCGTTCCGGCAATACACATTTAAAATCACCCGTTTCTATCACTATACGTTCACCATACTTAGTATTAATTATATCCATATTCGTTACTTTATACTTTCTCGATATATCGAGCTCGCACGCATTTTAAAGGGTTTGCAATAGGTGCTTTGATTTAACCCTGTTAATTCCATATTTAACAATTAAGGTGCTGCAGACTGATCTCAACATACAGCTCGCTGCAATTTATATAAGAAATATGCGTCCTACATATTACAACATGCTTAAACTTGTTAAATACCTACTTTTGACCTTGACTAGAAATATAATATGATGATGATCAGCTCCAAAATTTATATTTCCGCAAAAAGTTTGACCTTGAAAATTATATTCTTAGATTTATGATTACCTTGCAATTTCTATTTTTAGCTTTTCACCTTTTTATATTTCTAAGAAATATGACACCAGCGTAGGTGAATAACCTTTGACCTTGAAAACTATTTTTAGATTTATGATTACCTTGCAATTTCTATTTTTAGCTTACTTACCTTATATTTCTAAGAAATATGACACCACCGTAAGTCAATAACCTTCAAAACTATTTTTGATTTATGATTACCTTGCAACTTTTTAGCTTTGACCTTGAACAACTACATTTTAAATCTCCCGCTTAAAGTTCGACCTTGAGCTCCAAAGCTTGATTTCACCACCAGAGGGCGAGTGAAATTTAAATCCGCCAAAACATGCGTGGAGCGCGTTCTGGCATAACGAGAAAACTCACTGACCTTGAAATAAATCCCATAAGATTTACATGGGTGACCTTGAACTGGTCCAGGATCGGCATACTATAAGAAATATGACACCACCGTAAGTCTTCGACCTTGAATACTATTTTTGATTACCTTGCAACTTCTATTTTTACCTTTGACCTTGACTTAGCAGGGTTACTAACCTAACACGTGGCCTTAGCAGGACCGTTACCAACAACGTGGCCTTCACTTAGCACCCTTCAAATAGGCAATGTTACCAACCTAGAAATCTAGTGACTTTTCTGGTGACTTTTCTAGATCTGGTGACAAATCTAGTGACAAAAGTGGATCAGAAGTGCAGTAGTATTACTACTTATCCCCAGTAAACTATGTGTGAATATTTTAAATACAAAGCAATTTCAATCCCATATCAGGTTGGATGCTTTATAAATTAGCAGAATTGTGATTCATTTCTTCACTCGTGTGTTATGCCATTTCAGCAAAAATCACTTCCGCTAACTCGCGGCAAAACGCTCAACTATCTCACCATAAATGTTAAAAATATAGAAAACCATTGACGTTAAAAACGTAGACGATCAATGTTGGTTAATGCAAATAGATTAATTGATTGATTGAGAAATGGAATCTAATTATGAAATAATATGGACACTAAATGTTTCAATGTGTTTAAGACAAAAATAAGTAACCGGTTTCGGACCGTACCCTAACAGCAATCTCTGACGCCGAATTGAACCGACGCCCTTTTAAAGACCTTAATAGTCAAAAGACACGAAATTCACATAGTGACAAATCGATGCTGTAAGGTGGATGTTCTAAAACTTCCCATTTCACACGCCTAAGCAGATCTTGTTTCTGCTAATGCAGAAAAATGGTACCACTTGTGAGTTTTCCATGGTGTTTATTTTTGACGCTAACGCGTAAGCGTTTTGAATATATGAATATATCGTGGCGTTGATCGTAACAGCATTACTTTTCCTACCGAAGGCTGAGATTGAAATTTTATTGACTTCAAAGAATATAATGCTTTCACTGCCTACCCTGATGTTCCGTTTATGGTTCACAGTGATAATACCAAGACACATTACCGGCAACAATTTGGTGTAAAAAGGCTCTACCTTCTTGTTGATAGTGCATCAAATAATTTAGTGATAAAGTTGAACGAAAATTCTGCTATTCATCAGTAAGCAGTAGTGGAACTGGCAGCTCCAACGCTGATAGTGAACATCTGAGAAAGTTCTCTAACTATCATGCTCCTATTTGCTCGTAAAGCAGTTCCCAACCGTCTGACATTTTCAACTGATGCAGTAACACGTGTGGACGGGCCAAATTTTGATCGGCTCCCATTTCTACTCGAAATTTTCGGAACCATTCAGCTTCTGTCGTATAAGAATATCAAATACGGCTTTCATTCTTGTATAGATTGGCGGACTACCCTCAGCTGTCACTTTATGTCTTAATAACAGAGCAGTTTTATTAATTCTGACAAATGTGTGACTAGTATTTAAATAAACAAATGGGTTCCTTTGCCATGGGGAAGATGTTACAGATATCTTCACCAACAACGCAGTCAATGCATATATTTAGTGAACAAGATATGGTAAATTTTTAGCACATCTTGCCAGGTTCATCCTGAACTGTGTAAAATGTAGTGCCCCGATTGTGGCAGAATTTTCATTACAGTGATAAATTGCTTATCGTACTTGTACGTTCTACCAACAGCAAGACTTGCCCGAACAATTTCCTTGTTTATATATGCATAACACCTTTCTTCGCTCAAGTGTACATCATACATTTCAAAGGAATAGCGAGGATAAGGAACTGTACGCTAAAGCAAATACTTATATTTACGTTCCATTGCTGCGCTGATCTGATCTCCAAGCGCACTATGTTACATTCTGCTTAGAAGATGCTTTGTCTACATACCTCTTATAGCTTCCGTCATTTCCTTTCTAATAAACTGGTAATCTTGTAAGCTGCTTTTGATTATGTTAATTAAAGTTTACTTTAATTTGTCTGGGTCTAGATTAACCGATTTTTAAATTCTATACAAAGGGGAGTTGCTCATTGTTACTGGGCTTGATCACTATTAACCGGGTGGTCCACACTGAGCAACATACTTGTAAGGGCTTTAGACGTATAATATTTCTACTTTGTTATAAGGTTAAATATTTACACTTAATACTAATACAACTAACAAAAACGATAAGCAAAACAACTAACAAAAACGATAAGCAAAAAAATAACAAAGTACTCTAGGTAAAAGAAACACAAATATCAGGAATTGCCAATTAGTGGGACCTTTAGCATCCCTTCTTTGTGCACGGATTGGTGCAGAGGTCGTCAGGCAGCTTCTATCTTTACGTTTTATGTGAAAATACGGTTAGCGAGATGTTCACACAACCAAAAAGTGCTGATCCTAATTTACATTACGGAATAACGGAAAATTTTATTTATTTTAAAAATAAAATTAAAATTGTAAAATCCAGACCTGTCGAGTGCCAGATAGCAAAATTTTATACAGGTATTAGAACTATCTAATACTTGTCTGGTGCATGTGGTGATACAATAACGATGGTAATACTCTCTCTACCTGCTTTTACGGTCAAACAGAAAATCAATACCTCTAAAGGGATTATTTTCGCTTTATTAGTTTTACAAAGAATACGAGTTGAAATTGTATAAATGCAACTTTTATACCTCTAACTTCTATAAAACTGAATTAAAATGAATACTTTCGGATTGTATTCTGGGTACGGGCATGCTTACGATAGTGGTCGCTTAGTAGCTCTTTACGCTTCTGGGTTCGACAACGTTAAGAGTACCTACCTGGGGTGGCTCTAACTCGAGGAGGGTTTTATTAGTAACAATAAGGTATATAAACCTTCCGGAACGATTGAGTACGTTACACCTGAAGAAGGATTTTTCCTTCAAGTGTCGGTTACCGCGACAAGCCATCAGGATTGGATACAACTTCAGGACCGTTAACCCTCAACTGGTAACACACGTCTGAAAGGCGCGCCTATTTTCAAAAGACTCGTAACTTGACGTGGCGCTGGCAGTGTTGCCTGTAACTCAGTGTATTCTCAGATGTGACAGAACCGACATCGCCCATTACAGTTTGGATCACGCGACCTAGGTTTTGTGATTCTGAAACACATTTCATTGAAAAGTAGTGCGTCTCAGAGACGTGTGTTACCAATAGTGAATTAGATTTTATGCGCTCCAGAGATGTGTGTTACCGATTGTGGTGTAATTTTCACTGTGGATGGATACTACTTGACACTTCATAGGTGAGTATTTCCAGTTAAAACTGTTTTTCCCATCAGGATTTTGAAAGTCATGAGTGAAAGTCGAGACAGGAGAGGTTAACCATCAGTAATTTCTAGTAATTCAAAAGCCCTACTTATTTTTTCGATGACTTGTGAAACCCTTTTATCAATCAGGAAGACACTTTGCATCCTATCTAATGACAGTATACATCAAAATTTTCGTGTCTCTTCCAGAAATGTTTTCTGCACGAACAAGAAAAATCATGGCAATGGTTTCTCTACCTGAGGACGACGCAGAACCTAGTGATCAAGATTTCGATACTGATGATTCTTTCAATGTTGAAGATGAATTACTGGAATGTTCCGATCACGATGTCAACTCTGATGTCGATGAGCCAGTTTCGGAAGATGATCGTCATTTCGAAGGGAACGATTTGCAATGCACCTGGGGAAGCAAGCAGTAGCAACATGAACACAGAAGTGGTTATTGGTACACCTGAGGAAGTTTCTAATCCGAATGATACTCAGCAGCCGAAATATTATTATGGAAAAACAAATGTTTCATTTGAGTGCTAATGAACCGAAATCTTCAAGAACTCCGGCAAAAATATTATGAAAATGAAGCTTCCAATGTTACGACCAATCGCGAAATCACTTTGAAAAATCCAAATATTGAAGAAGTTTGGCGTCTTCTGTTCGATGGAGATATAATTGATGAAATAGTAAAATGGACTAACCAAAAATGGCAACAATGAGAGAAAACTGAAAGACCAGCAATCTGTGAACTATAAAGACACTGATACAATTGAAATTGAAGCTCTTATTGGACTAATGATGCTATGCGCTATATTCAAGTCAGGAAGAGAAGATCTAGCCTCATTATTCTCTACAGGACCATCTGGACGACCAATTTTAGAGGTGTCATGTCTTTGAAAAGATGTCTCACTTTATTACTAGCGTTGAGGTTTGATGATGCTAACACAAGGAAAGAGCGAAGTAAAGTGACCCCGCTACCGCAATTTCATGTTTATTCTATAAATTTGTGAAAACTGCCAGAATGCACTTGAGATAGGGAATCATGCATGCATAGATGAGATGTTAGTTTTTTCAGGGAAGGCGTCCTTTAGAATCTATATGCCGAATAAACCAGCAAA
Organism: Vesta saturnalis; assembly: GCA_036346205.1. Classification (NCBI taxonomy): domain Eukaryota; kingdom Metazoa; phylum Arthropoda; class Insecta; order Coleoptera; family Lampyridae; genus Vesta; species Vesta saturnalis. The sequence goes on along the minus strand of JARFJB010001727.1, from coordinate 42,098 downwards.
ATATGGATTGAAAATTTTATGCCTGACAGACGCGCATACGTCTTATTTGTACAATGCCTACCTATACCTAGGCAAAGACAGTGACGGATTCACATTGTCGAGTGAGGAGAGAAAATGAGTAAACCTACACAGAGTGTCATTCGCCTATGCAAGCCTATCGCAAATTCAAATAAGAAGCGTAACAGCCGATAACTGGTTTTCGTCACTGGAGCTAATTACCGAATTGAAGAAAATCAATTTGACTTACGTTGGCACAATGAGAGCCAACAAAAGAGAGATCCCACCAGAATTCCATGCCAATAGAAGAAGAACGGTAGGGTTACCTTTATATGGTTTTGCATCAGATGTGACAATGGTGTCTCATGTTCCAAAGCTGAACAAAGCGGTGAATTTGATTTCATCAATGCATAACTCAAAATTCACGGATCAATCGAATAATAAACCAGAAATAATCAGCTTTTACAATTCCACTAAATCGGGTGTTGATAACTTGGATAAAATCATCGCAAATTATTCACCAAATAGAAGATCCAGACGTTGGCCTCTCACCATATTTTATAACATGATTGCTGTAAGTGTTGTAAATTCTGGCATCATTTATGCAAGTTTTGACGGAACACCCACGGTAAAGCGTTTCAAGTATACCCTCACTGGCCACGACACTAATAAAAAAGCAAGTTCAACGACGATTGTCTATTCCCAATCTTCCTGAGGGTCTCAAAAAGTTATGACCGATATCCTAGGAGAAGAGGGGCCAACTACTACTCGCAGGAAATATCGGACAAACTGCCAAAACGGAAAACTTGCAGTTTGCCTATGAAAAAGGAGACAAACAGCCTACAAGTGCATAAAGTGTGATAATCCGTGCTTTTGGTGCTCAAAAAATATGCAATCAATGTGCTTCGACTGTTGTATGAACTTTGTTTTGCTTTTATAGTTTGTCTTGTCTTTTCTCAATTTTTTTCTTATTTAGTTTTTCTGACAGCTGTAACAACTTGCATATGGTGACGAGATACGTCATTACCCTTGCGTTTCGAAGGTATACATATTTGGTGGCAAAGTTGACGATGGTATTTACAAATCATTATACAGGTAAAAATGTACTTGTCATTCACTTGTATTATCTGTACATATTTTGTTTGTATATCTCCATTTGAGCTCACATTGATAATATACGGTAAACAAATGTGTTGAAATGTAAATTGTCAGAATGATGAAATTACACTTACGTGTCTATCAACGCAGTAAAATTGAACTTCAATGCAAACGCACATGGTGAAAAAATCAAAATGCCGTCAACGGTTCTGTGAGACGTGTTACTCATAGCGTTTATATCTTGGAGATGTTACTCAGTGTAGTTAACAGGTCAAAGTTTTCGCTAGCCTGGTGGACGGCTTAAGAATCTATGAGTATCTTCGGGGACTACTGTTCTGTATTCAGCACTGTTAAGGTAAACGGCTGCTGGATACGGCATTAAAATCTAGAATCAGTTAAATGCGGTGCGAGTTGATAAAGCATCTGTGGGCGGTATCTCGGTCTACCGTGCGGGGATGCGTTATGTGAAATGGTTAATACTCGTTCTGTTACGTGCAGAAACTTACGGTTTGTTAGATTTACGGTCAGCTGGTGATGACCATAAATTATTGTTGTGCTAATTGTGGGCGAAACTGTATGAAATCTTCACATACTGGATCGGCTTCCTGCACTTGGGTATTCTAAAACATTATACAGACGCTGGTTCTCCTGTAGCGTGTGTGTGATGTAGTGAACTGGTGAATGTGTCTAATGTGTGTGTGTGTTGTCAATTGTGTTGTGGTGTGTATTTTTTGTTTGTGTGTGTGTGTGTGTGTGAGTGTGTACGTTACGTGGGTGAAGTATCAATTAAAAGATTCTGGACAAGTACCCGTTGCGCTGTTTAATTTATACCTCCTTAATTAGTAGAATTTAGATGAGAACATTTCTATCCAGTGGAGTAAGTAAAGGACCACATCGGGTGTTTTTCCGGTAGTGGAGTCCTATACTAGCGTAATTGTGATGTTGTATAGTTAACTTACATGCAGATAACCTCAGATTGAGGCAGTAACAAACCTTGATGTATAAGACAAGAGCAGGTCGGTCTGGGCTCTTGAAAGTGACCCAGGTGAATGAATAGAGTGGACCCTACGGAACCAGGGTCGCATATTGGGAGCATCTGTAGAAGGAAGGAAGAAAGGCTACGTATCTCATTCCCAAGGGGTAGAGAGGACTGTTTGAGCTTTCCAAGCCACAATCATGGACTCCTAGCATACATGTATACATTACGTTTATATGCATGATGGAATTAAGGATGGGTGTGGTCAGGATAGGATCGGAAGGTTCGGAATTAGGGTTCTGAAGAGGAAAATATTACCTAAGCATTCGCTTAAGTAGTCGCACATGTTGCGCATATACGCATTGATGATGCCGCTACATGGTCTGTAGCGCGTATTGAGTTTTTATTGGGTGTTTTGCCCGACGTGGAGTCGTGCACTAGCGTAAGTGCAGATGACCGCAGATTGAGGCAGTAGTAAACCCTGGTGTAAGACAAGAGCAGGTAGCTCTGGGCTCTAGAAAGTGATCCAGGTGAATGAGTAGAGTGGACCCAACGGGATGAGGGTCGAAGATTGAGAGCGTCTGTACAAGGAAGAAAGAAAAGCCACGTATTTCATTCCCTCCCAAGGGGGTTGGAGGACTGTTTGAGCTTTCGAATCTCCTTCAACCAAAATCATGGATTGCTAGCATACATACATACATTACGTTTATATGGATGGTGGGTGTGGTCAGGATAGGATCGGAAGGAACGGAGTTGGGGTTCTGAAGGGGAAAATAGTACCCCAGCTTTCGCCTAAGTAGCCGCACATGGTGCGCATATACGCATTGACCATGCCGCTACATGGTCTGTAGCGCATATTGAGTTTTTATTGTAAGCATGGGAAGGCGGGAACGGCTTCTGGTGGTAATTTTAACTCTGCGATTGGTGGTTAGACTGGAGGAGGATTCTGACGTAAAAACTCTCAACGTTTTTGAAAATAACGTCGGATGGGGAATAACTTCATTATTTCATGATTTCTGTAAATTTAATTAATCAGGATAATTAGCAAATATTTCACTCAAAAACATTTGGTAAAGAATACTGGCTCTTTACAATCTGAAACATAGTAAAATTTAGTATTTTTTCAATCAGCAGTCTAACGTGAACTAGTTGACGGCGAGGCAGGAAATTAAAAACATTTTTTATACCATTACCCCTATTAAGGAGGTTCCAGTATAAATATTGATATATCCTTAATTTTTGTACGGCGCCCATTTTTGTTTCATAAAACAGCGCTTTTCAAAGTTTATTTTAAACCCAAATAAATCATTATCAGTAAAGTAGTTACAAAATACATAAATAATAATTGTATTTGCTTTACTTACTACTCAGTTAATCACTTAAAAATTACTTAACACAACTTTAAGTAACAACAACGCGTTTAGTGCCTTGTTACATTTCACACTGTTACCGATTGTTGGTATCATATTGACAAGGCAACCTTTTAGCGCAGTATTACAACTATGAAGATGACTAAAAACCATCTATTCACAAATTTCGTTAGGAAAAACGGCAAACGCGGTTGATCAATGGGAAAGAACAAAACTTAATGGTATTAAATGGTCATCTCGTGGGATCAAGGATGCCTTAAAACAGTATGCATCATATTCCTGAGATAAACGATCAAACGCTGGAAAAGAAAGGTATTTTATAGTTCCAATGCAGCGGTAATTATTTGGGTGCAAAAGTTTAATTTAATTGTCAATTTCGTTGTGAAAACGGCCTAACGCATTTCTTCCTCAGCTCGGTGATTATCAGTTGAGTAATATTGTCGATAATCTTTATGTATGAACAATTTTGCTCATAAAATATTAAATGAGTACTGGAGCTATGTCAGTGTACCGCATAGGCCTCCTAGTGGAGGTACACGGCAAATACTTGCTGGTTAACAAGGTAGTCTCTTCTGGATAGGTATCCAGGTCTGTTGAGGTAATCAAAACGCTGGCTTCGTTTGTGGGATGTAGGCTACCTTATGCTAGTACTGACCAGTAGTTTGACGATACCGTTAGTAGGGCATGCTACCTGCACTTACCGGTACTTATGAAGCTAGTACTATTACCTTGCATCTCTCTGACTACCAAGGATGAACAGTATTGCAACAGACAGACCCTATTAATGACGACTGCATGTATCACACACAAAGCACAAGCGGAAGGATGTTGTCAAGATGGATATTGCGCCTGGCCCTACGGCCAGAGGTTGAAATGGAACTGCATGGTGCAAAAGGAGTTGGAGTGATAGTAAGCAAAAGAACGAAAAGGTACGTTGATCAATATGAATAAACACCCATCTGAGTAAGGTGGACTAAAATAAAGTTGAAATTTGTGAGAATTTATAGAAAGATATGACCAACGTATTGAATGTGGTAAGCCAGATGAAAGAGTAATTTTATTGTGAGATATCAATGGATGGGTGGGAGTACAGGAAATAGTTGTGTAGAAATAATTCTGTTTGCATAAACAAGGCAAAGGTAGTGAGAAGATCCAGAATTAAAGTATGAAAACTGGTAACAAACAAAATACACAACAAATAAAAACTGGTAGCTGACGATGTTAGAAGTGTGTAAGAAATTCAAAGCGTTGGTCAAAGCAGGATGTAGTAGGAGTGCTAAATGTATGAAAAAGATAGTATGAGATGAGTAGGGATTGAGGAAATGCTGTCAAGAATAATTGTAAGGAAGTGAAAGTAAGCTGATAGGGCGGAACAAGAAGAATGTGAAGGAAATAAGGAACAAAACTGAGGATTCTATAAGCAATTAGGTAAAGAAACCGGTAAGGTAGTTGAAGAATGATAAGACTGCCAGTGAGGATAAAATTACTGGCTAAATGTTGAAATTTGGATGTGCTCAGCTTGAGGAAAAATTGTATGAGCTATTTAACACAGCTTTAAGAGTAAGTGACGATCGATTGAAAAAGTGCGAATATTGTTCCGCTTTTGTAAGCGATGTAAGAGTGATTGTAAAAACTACAGAGGGGTCGCTTTGTTGCGTGTTCCTGGTAGGGTAGTTGAAAGATTTTGATAGAGTACGTGCAATCACATAGGGCATTGTGGATTCGTACCAGGAAAGGGATGCGTAGACCTGCTAGTTGCTTTGCATCAAGTGATTAGAAAGTGTTTAACTGTAAAGGAGAAGTTGTACTGTGCGCTTGTAAACTTGCAGTATCACCAAATAGCTATGAGACATCCTCAGTGAGCATGTAATAAAGGCAAAAGCTGGGTTGCAGTTTTGGTGTCCCATACAAGACCGCCCAGAGAACTTTGTCAAGAACTGGTGTAGTTTATAGAAAGGGAAAGAAGTGTCCTAAATACACCCAGCTACAGCTTGAAAGAATACCTATATGTTACAGAGTTTTGACACGAAGACATTTTGTGAATAACCATGTGTCATAATGGATGAAGAGAAATATTTTACGCTGTCGAAATCTGGAATGAAGGGTAACGATGGGTTTTACACCTCTGATATGGAAAATTGTCCATACGAAGTACAATTCAAATCAAAATCAAAGTTTCTGACAAACTATTAGTCTGGTATGCGATTTCAGTGGTTGGTTTATGCTACAGAGTTCGGAGAGAAATTGTGGATTCTGAGCTTTATGCTCCAAGATGCTTACTGAAACTGCTTAATTTTATTAGTAGCTATCATCAGAACGATGAAATAACATTTTGGCCCGATCTCGCTTCGTGGCATTATGCCAGAAGGACTCGAGACTAACTGGAGCAGAATTACGTCAATTATGTGCCAAAATAGAATAGCCACCGGAATGTTCGGCAAGCCCGACCAATTGAAAAATTGGGTTCATTATTGTTTATTGAATATTTCAGTTGTGTATCATCTGCATAGAGATATGCTTTACTATGTTGTAGGCAGACGATTGTATTAGAACTATATACAGAATGCAGTAATGGTTCCATGATTAACCCCTTTGGAACTCCACCAGAAGTTTGCATAAGGTTTGACTAGCTAACGTCGTGCTTTTTTTGCAATGGAATAACCTGTGAAATTTTCCATGGGTCTGGAAATACACACTCTAATAAGCAGGAGTTGACAATAGGAGAGAGAACAGGCAAGATATAAGGGCAACATAATAGAATCATGTCAATGCTAATATTATCAGAACTTATTGCACGCGATTTGGTACTCAATAGATGTTCATGCACAACAGATCCGTCAATCAATGAAAATTTCAATAAAGATTCAAACGTTGTTTTCCGACTATTACTATAAAATGATAGCAACTTAGGATCTAGAGTAGTCATGTTAAGAAATTGTCTGAAGTGATTGTTAATTTCACCTGGTTTGTTTAAGCTATCAGGCAGTTCCAGTGCTGAAGGTTTGTTATAAATGTTTAAAATATTTAGATTACTCAATAACATTTTCCCATTATTCCGGTATTTACTCACAGTAGATTCTAGATAAATTTGTTTGCCTGTACGGATTATACTAGTAGTATAATTGTTTAGTGATTTATACTAATTTCAATGATTCAAAGATTTAGTAGTTTTAAATTTCTTTAGAGCTTTATCTCTGGTGGACATCTGTAACTAGAGAATTGGTGAGCCAATACTGAAGTCATGAAAAAAAACAGCTGACTTGTTCTATAAGATAAAAACATTTGAGTGTAGAACCTTGCTTCAGTTGTATTTTGTTGACATACGCCAAGATAAAAAATGCTATTACCTTGAAGTTATACGTTCCCATTACCCTTCATTTTGAAATAAGATAAGTTATATTTTATGTATAGTTTAGTTTGTTACACGGTAAAATCGCACTAGGTGTAATGCAGTCTTACCAATATAAGCGGGTTGCCAAGCTAACTGCAGTGGAAATGGGCGGGTTTGATGTAAGACGCAAAATGATGGAAATTTATTTTCAAACAGCTGGTACTTACCATCAATCAATAAATAACAACATTCAATCCAGGAAAAGTTGTATCTAGGTGCCACCACAAACTTAAGTTTTTCTAAAATAAATAGTCCTAGGCGAGGTGCTAATATAATCCTGCCTGACTGTAGAAGATAGAATTGTAGCCTACTCAGTAAAATCAAACACAACTCAAGTTCAAACATTCAATTCGTACAACACCATTTCACTTTAAAAGAGCACATTGAATTTCGCCTTAGTAAACTTAATACACATCAATTCAATTTTGAAAATCTTTAAGTTGAATTATCCTTAAAAATAACTTTATCCAATGCTTAATAAAATTTTGAAACATACAAGCCGTCGTAAACTTATTGATCACATCCTGTATATTCATAAAATCAAACTAATAAGACATTATCTTGATACTGTCTAATTTATGCTCGTAGACGCATAGACTAACATTTATAACTGTCATAAAAATTCTGAAATCGCCCAATTTGTAAAAGTTATAATTCGGTCTATTAATTTTTAAACACAAAAGAAAAATATTAATTCGTATCTCAAAATAGACGTAATGATCAGTGCGTCGTTTATGAATGGTATATTTTCTCAAATACTATTTGAACTTTATCTTTAACATGTATTTAAACATTCACAATCATAAATGAATCGTTGTAATTCAAATCTAAAATTTCTGCTTAATAGATATATGGTTATCAGTATTCAATAACAATCAATGAACACAAAGTAATTAAATTTCGTAATAGATCTAACTCAACATGAGCAATTTGCAGATCAACCTTTGAGTCAAAATATCAATAGATTTATTATTTTAAAACGGTGTAATCCTTTAATTAGTTTGACATAAAGAAACAAAGAACTTTTATAATATTGGTTCTCGTTAAAACTTTAAGCTGTATGGAATCACAATTTAAACAAGAAAAAAAAATAAGTTAACAAATTTTCAACAATATTTACAGATATTGCTTCCTAGAAGCACCACATACAGAAAAAAAACTAATTCCTATAGATTATAATTCCTAAATATTATAATCTAAAAACATAATAACAGGTAATGTAGATTTATTAGACTTAATGCCTGAATTAAATTAACAATATAAACAATGACATCTCTAAAGATAATCAAACTTCCACCATTCAAAATCTAAATCTGTCCTTACTTAAACTCCGTAGTCCCTTATCAGACGTCATATGGCATCCAATGGGGTTGAATTATTCTTATTAATCCTTAATATGTATCCACACTTGTCACTGATAAACGGCTCAAATACTTACGTACTTTGGCGTCGCACTACTCTACTACTATAAATGTACATAAACGGTCGATTCAGTGCTGTTAACAATCGCGTATATATTTAGATCAGTAATATTAATGTCTAATACTGTTCATCTTAATTCATAAATGCTAACACGCCCTCATATAGTTACATAAAGAATCATTAGGTTCCTTTTTAGATTTCGAGAGTTCTGAATACACAGTACTTTTAATTTGATGATTGCTGCTTATTATAAATCTGATTCAACACGTCTTAAATTTTGGAAAACTCGATAGTTTTTCCAATTCTCAATTAATCACTTCATTTGTAAATGTTTAAATACTTCATCCCCAAAATAGGTTTTTGCAGTAAACTAATATGCACTGCAACACTAATTATTTATAAATAAGAACAGGTACAAATCGTTATGGTCACAAAATCTTCGCGCACGGCCACCCTCTTAAGTATCACTCTTAGCCCGAGTGTCTCGTGCGCTACTCCATTTTGCCCAACGTCATCACATTTTCGCGTTCAAACCACCTATCCCAAAGGGGTTTTGTATTGCGCATCTTTTCCGCGCACAATTCTGAAACGGCCTCAACGCAGACGAAACTATAAAATCGCTGCCCTCCTGAATTCTTTTACAAAAATGCTAACAATACCTTCAAACGACTCTAATTCACATTCAAATTAACTCTATACACTTTCCAGGTTTGTATTCCGCTTTTTATGAAAGTGCCTCATATGCGCGAACTTTCCTTCCTCACAATTTAGCAAATTCGAACACCATTTGTCCTTGAACATGCATAAAATTTTTCCTTTGTGCAATAATACAACATTGATACTATTCTAAACTATAATACAGTATCAGCATATCATACATTCACAAGTTATCGATTAAGAATTATTTTACAATCGTAAGTTAAATACTATTTTATTTGATTTATTCTGAAATTAATCAGCAGATATTATTTTGTTTTATTAAATACACAACTATCTGCAGAAGTTGTATTATAGTACAAATTTCTCATTTTTTGTTATCTTTGAATAATTGAACCTAAAAAAACTCAGTGGCGCCTGACGACATGAATATCTAACTTATAGCTATGGATATATCTCTGCCCCTGTTACGACCTTAGAAAGAAAAGAGGTCTCAGTCTACACTAAGTTTCGTAAGCAATGCACTTAGCCAGGGTGTGGTGCAAACTTATCTTTTCTACATAAGTGAAAATTTATGTTTGTTTAAGTTGGCTTCCGAGAGGAAGTAAGAATTTTTATTTGTTATACAATTTAGAAAAGCCCCTTGCTGCATTTGCCACATTCACTGGCAAAGTGAACAAAATTCTTATGGCAATGTTTATAATGGAATAGAGTAACAGTTGCGCAGTACTTTTTCTCTGTTTTCCATTATCTTCGTATAATAATGCGTATTGAATATTGGACCGGTGTTATCAACTGGATATTTTTAGACCTTAATGGGATAGGTAGAACCTCTTTTACTAAAAAAACGTCTTTCAGCGCCTGACATTCTAAAATATACAAAACATTATTAACAAAGTATTTTAATGCTAATCACCGTAAGCACTGTTAAAGTCCGTAGCTACATTATGTGTACTGTTATTTTATTTCGCACCCTACATACAAAAGAGGGCGGTTTCATTTGTAAAATGAGTACGTGAACCATAACCAAAAAGACTAATACAGTATCCTTGCTTTGAGTGGGACTCTCACCACTAGGAGAAAGTTTTGTCACTTGAGGTCATTCTTTACTTCTTTACAAGCTTAAAAGTGCAAGAAGAAGTGCATTTTGAAAATTTTTTGAAATAAAAAAAATTAATAATAGGAGTCTCGATGTGTGCGCCGGTGTACCTTCGCCTGTTACGAAATCTGTCACGCGTCAGAAATATTTTCAGATCAAAATTCACTGGTCAATCTATACACATTACAAATTAAAAATTTATTATATGTGTAAACAAAGAATTTTAAAAATAGAAAACTCATCGGGAGGAATTAAAAAATTAAAACAATAAGGTTGTAGTTTAGTCATTAACCATTAATATATAAACTCTTAGCTGGCATAAATTGATTCTTTTTTTTAACGTAGATCAAATACGGGTTACAATAACGTACAATATATATATATATATATATATATATATATATATATATATATATATATATATATGTATATATATATATATATATATATATATATATATATATATATATATTTTGACAAGTCATAATATAATGTAATATATAATATAACATATGTATTTGTTTTCGTGTGCTGCTCGAGAGTCTTCTCCTCCTTTAGCACCTGGATCTTGCGGGCTGTGGATTGTAGGTGTTGTGTTGTGCCAGTTGACACCATTGTTATTCCGGTTTGTTGTAGTTGCTGTGGTTGATAATGTTGTGATTGTTGCGGGATCTTGTTGGTTGTGGATAGATGTAGATGTGGAGAGCGTCCTGTGGTCGCATGTTATGTTGGTGTGTCCGTTGATGCCCAATGTATTTGTAAAAAAAGAGAAACAAGTGTTACTTAATCGCAATATGAGTCGTGTTGTGGTTACTAGGTTACCACAGTACAGTTGTCGGGGTAGTATTCTTAGGCGCGAAGCGCTGTAAGAGAAACGGTAATGTTAGACAGAACATATGAAGTCGATATTGTATACTTAACCTCTTCGCGTCAGACCTTTGTATGATTAACCGAAAAGGGCAACCAGTTTCTCTCCGTGCGTGAAGATCACTCCTCACAGGTCAGTCGTGGTTTTCGACTGAGTGAGTGCCGCTGACATTTTCCGGATGACAGGTAGGCCCTTCGAGGAGAGCCAATATGGCGTCGAACCGTAAGGCGGGTTGGGCAGGCGAGGTATCGATAGCGGCGGCAGTCTCTTTCGGTACTTCCGCTTTTTCAACTACGCCTACGTCGCTCGTGCGTAACTGACGCCGGTCCGGGTTGAAGAAGGCGCCGCTGTCCACGGTGTCCTCTTCTGTCGCTGTGGTCCTTCCATCTTCTTCCGTTGTGCAGGTTGAAGAAACTTCGGGCATCTCCTGTAGCTAGCGTGGTGGTCTCCACCACAGCTAACGCACTTTGCGCGATCTATGCGGGGTTTAGTGCATTGATGACTGGAATGGTGATCTCCGATGCGCTTTACACAGCGTGCCGCCGCCCTGCAGCAACGCTATGCGTCACGGAAATCTTGGCACCGGTGACAGTGCCCGATGCCGGATTTCCGCCGAAAGTCTTCTCCTAGTCCTCTTCGCTTGGTAGGTGTACCAACTCTGGTGGGATCGCTCGACCTCGTTGCTTTATGCTGAAACAAGAGATCACATTAATACCGTATAGTGTAACGTCCGAACTGACATCAGCCTTGGATAGCTGATAGCTGCTATAACTGTATACTTATTGTTGGTAGTGATCAGCTGTTGGTAAGTTTGAATGTCGCCACTTACTCAACTGGGCTGTTCTACAATATACAGAGTGCTTCCGAACTATGTTAATATTTGTGCGTATATGAACTAGACTGCTTGTAGATAGGGTTACTCATATTTAAATTTTACAGATGGTTATGCTAAAGGATTAATGCACGATTTATACTTAATTTTTTGTATATTTATCTACGCTATAACTTTACGTGTCAACAAACACTATCATAATAAGGAAGTTACTCAATTTTCTTTGTCTCTAACTATTTCGGGCCTCAGTCACATGGTGAAACATTAATTAGTTTAAATTTCTTGATAATTGTAAAAATTCTAAATTACGCTGTTGCTATTAGGTTTATAGAAATAGTAGTGAGCTAACGCTTTCTGACTGCTATGTGACAATTCTCTGCTTTATTTATTTTTGCCTGTACTGCCTATTTGCATTCAAATTTATGTTGTGCTTAAGAAAGACGCAATAAATTTGATTATTAATTTTGGGTTTACTGATTTTTGTGGTTGATTCAAAAACTGATACATCAGTTTTAATGAGAGCTCTTCCTAGAACTGCGGTTTTGTTTGGTGTAATTAATTTTGAACTTGTTGTTGTGTTTATGCTTTTTAGGGTCAACGCTGGATGTCGAACAATGCAAAATAATTTTGATTTCGAGTAATGTATATTCACTATTTTTTTTTGTCAGTTTATATTATAAAGTCCATACTACCCAGCAAGGTAAGTGTGTTTCCACTATAACGTTCGGATACGTATTTATTTGTGCCTAGATTTAATTCGTTAAGTTTCGTCCTCAGACGTTATAGCTATCCGAACTTAGAAAAACGATTGTGTAAATATTCATTATCTTGTGTAAATTATTGAATTTAACAAGAAGTATGTTTGGGGAAAGTCTGTACACATATTACGTTCTTATGTATAAAATATACACACTACTGTGTGTCTGGAGGATTGCTCCTTAACTATTAGTGATATCAAAACCGATCTTGGTGTGGTAATACACGATCATTGGACCTACATTCTAAAAATAGTTAGGTATATATAGAGTGATTCACAAAAATATGCCAACCCAAACCTGTATTTTTTAAATGGAACACCCGGTATATTTTTATATTTTTGGATTCACTGTTACATTTAGAATAAAAGTATAGAAATTTTGATCTGTATCACTAACCGTTCTGCAGATATAGTCACTTTAGTACTGAAATAGAGTTAAACTTGGAACCACGATGCGAGCGTTGTCACCACCACTTTGTATATCTGTTTATACCACCGACTATTAATAATAGTCTACTAACATACAAACTGGGACATTTTTCGAAAACATGTAAAACTATACAGAATGATTAACTTACGTGAAATGTAATTTTTCTCAATTTTTTCAAATGCAACACCCTGTATATTTTTTCACATTTCGATTTCGTGAAAAGTAGATGCTAATTGTTTTGCACACCACCTCGTCCTATCCACCTCAACTGATAATTTCTATGGAGATATTGCGTAACTTTGATTGCATATCGTGGAGGGGCGCCATCCAGTTGAAACCATATCGTACGAATATTATCTACTTCGATATTTTCCAAAAGCTGGGGTAAATCATTTCCCAAAAACCGTAAAAATGTTTCGCCAGTAAGACTCCCATAAAAAAAGGACCAACCACATTAAAATTGAGTATACCACCCCACACATTAACTGACCATCGATGCTGGTGATCAGCAACTCTTAAGATGTGTGAGTTGGTATCTAAATAGTGATGATGGTTATGTGTATTAGTATTGTCATTATTGTGAAAAGTTGGGTTCTTCATTGACTTTAGTAGTTACCCATTGGCAGAAAGATTCAGGATTTTGAAAATCTATTTCACTTAAAGCTTGATGTTGCTTGATATGATAAGTATACCGTTTGTTTTTTTTTAATAAAGCTGCGAACTGTATTTATATTTAGGTCTAGCTGTGTACTTAGCTATCTGGTACTAATTTGCGGATTTTCTATAAGAGACGCCACAACTTGAAACTCGATTTCTTCATTTGGGCTTGTTTTTGCGGGCTTGAGATAAAACACACTTCCAGAATTTATAAATCTCTCAGCTACATTCATAAACGATGCTTTCCGCGGCTGTCTTCTCTCTGGGTATCGTTCACAGTACAAACGGGTAGTCAGAAAAGCATTTCTGTGAGCTTCGCCTTAAATAAAAATCACACCGACGATTTCTTCTTTGGAAAAATTAATTTTATACAAAAATTGACAAAACGACAATCCAAAACACACAAACGAATGGAACAGTATTTTAATAATTATACAAACATCAAAGCAATAGATGCAATTGTTCCTCTTTATTACGAGCGGTTAGCCTACATGATTTGTTTTGTTGAATTCTGTTGTCATAGTAAATTTATATTTTAGAATATTTTTACGTAAAAACGTCAATATCTCAAGAAGGGTCCATCTTATGGCCCTGAAACCTATTATCAATTAGTATCCACTTTTCACGGGGAATCGAAATGTAAAAAAATATACTGGAGGTTGTATTTGAAAAAAATTGAGAAAAATTACATTTCGCGTAAATTAATTCTTCTGTATAGTTTTAGATGTTTTCGAAAATTTCCTGTTTGTTTGTTAGTAGACTATAATTAATAGTCGGTGGTATAAACAGATTTACAAAATCTTGGTGACAACGCTTGCATCGTGGTTCCAAAGTTAACTCTGTTTTGGTACTAAAGTGACGATATCTGCAGAACGTTAGTGATACAGATAGAAATTTCTATACTTTTATTCTAAATGTAACAGTCAATCCAAAAATGCAAAATATACAGGGTATTCCATTAAAAACAGTTTTGGGTTGTCATTTTTTTGTCAATCATTTGTATATACCTAAATATTTTTAGAATATAGTTCCAATGATCGTGTATTACCACATCAAAATTGGTTTTGATATCTCTAATAGTTAAGGAGCAATCCTTCGTCCACGCAATAGGCACCTACCCTGTATATTCACAACGGCAATGTTGATTAGGGAATTCTTTTGTTATATTTTATTTATTTGTGTTTATAATTATACCAAGTTGTGTTAATCTATCAGTAGTTGTTTTCTTTATTCCTGCGGACTAGGATCACAATTCCTAGCCAGACCTACTATCTTTCTGGGCGTGGTCCAATCTTATTTTAACTGTAGTGTATCTCTTACTGTTTCGTAGCCCTTTCTTGGTTTAAGGGCGATATAAAAATAAATCAAGTAGTGCCCTTTTAACCTTCCTGTATCTCTACGCCAGCCACACGCCCAGGCATCCAAGTGCCTAACCGACCACTGAGCTTCCGGCTAAATCCACATTTATTGTTACTGCACACCTTTTTCTACTTTTGCCATGACCGCACTTTGTGCCTGATAGTGTTGTCCGTCGGAGGCGGCTTTGGCGGGCGGGCGGCGAGGATCTTCTTCGGCCTCCTCTGTTGGGTCACGAAGTCGTCTGGGCTGACGAATCCAGGGCGAGCACCTTCTTGCCGTCTTCCTTCTGCGGCGTCGATGGCGGCGTCGTAGACGGCGGCGGTGGATGTCGACTGGGCTGGTCCTGGTCGTGGAGTCTTCTTGGATCGTCGTCTCTTATGTGTACCAACGGTCGGTGGCACGTCGCTGCTCCGTGCTAGGTACGGCAGGCTGAGTAGCGACGGGATCTGCTGGCTGACTTGCGAAAACTCCAACGGTGGGAAGACGCAATCCTCTTCAGTCGAGTGTTGTCGACAACACGGGCTCTCTTACTAAACCGATCGGCATCGTGATAACGATACTGACAGTTGTTGTTTTTTTTTTGTAAATTGACTATAACTCTTTTGAGTACTTCTCAGTTCGAGATGCTAACCTCGATTGAATTGATTCGAAAAATCTACATATAAAATACATATAGTAACACATTCGAAAAAGATAAAACCCTGCGCGCGTATTAATCTTTATCCTATGATTTTCAGCAATCGACAGAAATGCAAAAATTATAAGTTCTTAACTGTTTTTTGCAATAATGAAATACTATATATTTCTTGAAAAGTGCATAATTCAACAGCTAGCACGTTAGTAACAAAATGGTAATTGAAGATGCATCGCCAACTAATGATTGAAAGGAAATTTCTAATTTGGACCGATAACATAACCTTTTAAATACCTTTTACTTTGTTTTCTATTCTATTATATTGGACTAAAAATGTTCGACGTACTAAGCATTCTATACAAATAGTTATTTTCTAACTGCCATGTATCAAAAGTATACCTGTGTATCTTTTTAGGTTTAAGAAAATTTGAGAGCGAGAGCTTTTCCTTACATATATTCCTAAATAAGCTATGCCTCAAAAAATATACATTCAGCTAGTCAAAATTCCACTCCTAATATTTGCCGCCCGGTGCAGGAGCACCGACTGCACCGGCCTATCACCGGTCCTGGTCATAGGAATTTGAAATTGACGTTCGATGTTTGAAAGTTATTTTGGTTAAATGCTATACACAAACTATATATTATAAGTTTATAAGTTCTTAACTGTTGCGTTTTTAAAAAAAACACAAAACAGATTTTTACAATAATGAAATACTATACAGCGTCCGCGTGGACGAAGCTATATGAGTTTATGTAACATCGTTTTCAAAATTATTTATTGCAGGATTGTGTGGGATCTTTCGGGTTACAATTAGAAAATATTTTCGCAAAAATTATTACTCGTATACAGGGTATTACAACACAAAGTTATATTTTTTTAATTGGAACGTACCGTATATTATTATAAATTTGGATTCCCTGGTTAATTTTAAAGGCACTTTATTCACTATATGAGGTATCTTAAACGCGCAATTTAGGCGCTGCATTCCATTTTTGTAAAATTTAGAGGTTGAAAAGAAAATTGTAACAACCGTATGGAGAAATGTGTAACACAAAAATTTTAATGGTTGATTAGTCATGGACTGTGCTACATAAAATCGTAAAAATAGTACTATTATCTTATTTAATTTTCGAGATATCGTAATGCAAAGTATAAGATTTTCAATCATAGATAACTTGATTTATTTAAATGGAAAGGTATACATTGTGTTACATTGTTAGATAGGACATTTAATTACATTTTTTTATGATATAACATTGTTGGTATTTATGTTTTGCCGTTTTTTGATAATTCAGCTTTTTTACTGAATTTATCGATTTTGAAAGAAAATAATATTAAATTAAATGTTCAAATTGCCGACCACGCTGATTTAGACAATACTGAATTCTTTTAATAAAAGAAGCTTCAACCCGATCTAACATATTAGGAGTAACTGTAGCAAAAACGTTTCTAATTCTCAATTTCATATTCTCAGCAGTTGTTGGTTCTTCCTCATATACTTTATTCTTCACAAAGCCCCAAAGAAAAAAATCCAATGGAGTTATATCGGGAGATCTAGCTGTCCAAGGTATCGGTCCTTGTCTTCCTATCCAATTTTCGTGAAACGTCGAATTTAACCACTGGGTTACAATTCTGGCATGATGAGGACGTGCCCCGTCTTGTTGGAAAAACATACCTCTTCTTTGAGCCAAAGGTACATTCTCCAATAAATGATATAATTCGTTTTCCAGAAAATTATGATATTCTACCCCAGTGAGTGTGCCCAAACATTCACTGACCATTTATTTTGAGAGACTAACCGAAATTGGTGTGGATTTTCATTTGAATAAAAATGAAAACTATGTCTGTTTACAAATCTATTTCGATGAAATGTACATTCGTCGGTAAATAATATCCCCGATGTAAAATTTTCGTTCGCATTTAACTGTTGTTGAACCCACTGGCAAAAATTAATTCGATTTTGAAAATCTTGTTCTTTCAGCTCTTGTTGTAATTGTACATGATAGGGGTGAAATTTATTTTTCTTTAACATTCGTCTCACGGAAGTTTGACTAAATTGTCACTTAATTTCGGAATACTAACGTGGGGGTTTTCAACTGTAGCTACAAGTACACGAAATTCACTTTCTTCATTTGTAACAACTTTAGCTCTTTCGTTTTTAGGATATCCAACACTTCCAGTACTTTCAAATCTTTCTAAAAGATTGCGAAACGATTCTTCTCTTGGTTGTCTTCGATCAGGATAACGCTGCCCGTAGATTCGACGGGCCAATAAACAATTTTGTTTGATTCTCCAATCACAAATATCATGTCAACTAATTCATTTTGCAAAAATTACTCATTATAATTCTTAAATAAACGTATTACGTATATGATGTTCGTAAAGTTAAGCGTCAAACATTCACACTGCAATAAAGTAATTAACTCAGTTACGTTTGAACATACACGCGAAATGACAAAACAGATACTATTGCTGAATTTTGTTTCTAATATTCTTTTGTTTTCATAGCTTGATGTGATTTAAACAATTATACATACATATGTATGTAAACCTACGAAAATCGACAAATTCAGTAAAAAATCTGGATTATCAAAAAACGGCAAAAAATAAATACCAACAATGTTATATCAAAAAAATTGTAATTAAATTTCCTATCTATCAATGTAACACAATGTATACCTTTCCATTTAAATAAATCAAGTTATCTATGATTAAAACTCTTAAACTTTGCAAATTCAGTAAAAAAGCTGGATTATCAAAAAACGGCAAAACATAAATACCAACAATGTTATATCAAAAAAAATGTAATTAAATTTCCTATCTAACAATGTAAAACAATGTACACCTTTCCATTTAAAAAAAATCAATTTATCCATGATTGAAAATCTTAAACTTTGCATTACGATATCTCGAAAATTAAAAAAGATAATTTTACTATTTTTACGATTTTATGTAGCACAGTCTATGACTAATTAACCATTAAAATTTTAGTGTTACACATTTCTCAATACGGTTGTTACAATTTCTCTTTTCAACCTCTAAATTTTCAAAAAATTGAATGCAGCGCCTAAATTGCGCGTTTAAGATACATCATATAGTGAATAAAGTGCCCTTAAAATTAACCAGGGAATCCAAATTTATAATAATATACGGTATGTTCCATTTAAAAAAATATAACTTTGTGTTGTAATACCCTGTATACGAGTAGTAATTTTTGCGAATATATTTTCTAATTGTAACCCGAAAGATCCCACACCATCCTGCAATAAATAATTTTGAAAACGATATTGTATAAACTCATAAAGCTTCGTCCACGCACTATTGGCGGACCCTGTATATTTCTTGAAAAGGGCATAATACAACAGCTAGCACGTTAGTAACAAAATGGTAATTGAAGATGCACCACCAATTAATGAATGAAAGGAAATTCTAATTTGGACCGATAACATAACCTTTTAAATACATTTTACTTTGTTTTCTTTTCTATTATATTGGACCAAAAATGTTCGACGTACTAAGCATTCTATACGAATAGTTATTTTCTAACTACCATGTATCAACAGTATACCTATATATCTTTTTAGGTTTAAGAAAATTTGAAAGCAAGAGCTTTTCCTTACATATATTCCTAAATATGTTATGCCTCAAAAAATATACATTCATCTAGTTAAAATTCCACTCCTAATATTTGCCGCCCGGTGCAGGAGCACCGACTGCACCGGCCTATCGCCGGTCCTAGTCATAGGAATTTGAAATTTACGTTCGATATTTGAAAGTTATTTTGGTTAAATGCTATACAAAAATTATAAATTATTATTTCAAGTTACACTTTGCAACTTAGTTTTCTGCAATAAATTTTTTAATTAAACAAAATGGAAAAAACGAGTTTGTCAAACAGTAAGTGTAGCATACTAACGTTAAATTAAAAAGGTTAGTTCTTTACTAATACATTAACGTATTTATAAAGGATACGTTTAAGTTTTTTTAGTACTATGATGAGCGTTTTGCTTTGGTTCATTATAGTTCGCTATCTGTTTACAAAAAAAGTCAATTGCAGTGCAGGCAACACAAAACATAATTTTGTTATAAGTTAACATTCGATTTAATCAAGTTAATTATAGCTTTAAATTATGTTACACATGATTATAGTTTTGAGAACAACTCATACGATTAATTTCTTCTAAGATTAAGACAATATTCTGTAGCTTCCAGAAATTTAACCGGTATCACAGCTCCACCTTTAAATATTTTAAGTATTATTTATCTTTATTAGTCAAATAAACTAATTAATTTAATTACATTATAAACAAAAACTGAATGTATGCAAATATGTAACTTACTCTTACTATTACCAAAAGGTTACAGTTAACAATTGCAAAGTCGAACATTTCGCTTATTAGGGAAGGTTGACATGGTTAATTATTGCTGATTTAACATACTATTATAAAAAACCTTTATAGACCAGCTTTTAATAGACCATTTTATCTACAGATTACTAAAAATATCCATAAAAGATATTCAGTTTTACTACAAATATTTGACATTTAAATAATTATTCTTTAATTAGGTGCAATTAGTTCTAAATTTATAATTAACAACAAGAAATAAAACAGTCTGCAACCGCATACTGTTCTAAAATATAATTGGTCCATAATTAAAATAAAAATAATGTACTTGTTTTTTCTACGTACAGTTAGTGAGAGAATGTTTAGAAGTCTTTTGAGACTAAGTTGATGATGTATAAGAGACAATCATTCAACAGCTAGAAGAACTCGTTAAAATAATGTTACTCAAGAGTCTAGTATGCTAGGAAGGTAACTTCAAGATCGCTTGTTTGCAACACTACAAATTTAATCCTGTACTGTTTTTTTAAAATAAAATATGGTCTATCAAACCTTATTTGGGAGCTTATTATCTACAAATGGTTGAAATTATGTGCAAAACTACAAATACTCCATCAGGTGGTAGATCCTTGTCTCGATTTTAATGGTTATATAAAAAATAACCTTTGTGTAAAATACGGTAACATAACTTTCTTTGGTATTTCTAAATTAATCTTTTAAAATAAGTAGTAAGGCTATGGCTGGTTTCTTCTTTGTAAGATCCAAGCGCTAGTCAACGCACGAATTTAATTAAACGTAGCACGAGTCTATTATAGCTTGCCATTTCTGTTGATATAGTCGCGCATTTGAAGATTTGCTCAAAGCTTGTTGATACATTTACGTAATCTTTCTAATTTTCAACCAATTTGTTATATGTTCTTACACGTCAATGTCAAGACCTACAGAACCTTCTCATTTAACGTTTTAGTGCACTAATTTTTTTTGTTATTTTGATGTATGGCATTAATATATCACAGGAGACCATTCATTATCCATACATTCCGTAGTTTCAAAATAATAAGGTTTTCACTAGGTTATTTTTAATTTTATTCAAGAGGCGAGATGTCAAAATTTAATTGTTAGCAAATATTTTCGCTTAACACTAGAAGCACCCAAGGGGCCATTTTGAGAAACTTTTTAAAATTAATTGTTCTGAATCTTCTGATCCAAGGGCATTAAAGGGCTGGGTATATTTCACTTTTAACCTTTTTATGTTACAAACAGGTACGAGTAAGCATAATCTTGTTTGACATATCATTCTTATTTTTTTTTATGGCTTTTACCTATTGGCGCCTATGGGTCATTTTGACACCTACATTTAGAATAAAGGGAAAACATTAGGTTAACTGATTTGACATCTAATAGAAATATTTGTATCTGAACAAACAAAAGTTTTTAAAAGTGGTCAATATTCAAATCACTTTCCCCACTCAGTGGTCGAACACGTGATTTGTTCATGCGGAGTGGGGCGCGCCAATATCAGCCTACGCTCATTCGGTTTAACTGATTCAGTTGTTGTTTACAATGAGTGTGAATACACACGTGGTGTGAAAATGTGGCGTAATAAATATCTCAGTGCATCTAACTTGAACAAATATCCAACGAAATGGCAATGGATGACGTGTAGAGGATGTTAGTAATATCGAAAACGATGAATCCGTATACTCCCCAAGAGAAATGAGTTCAAGCGAATGTATCGATTCTGATGAAGTGAGCAAAGATTGCCATACAAAAAGTACATTACAGCAACCGAAGGTTTGTAACCAATACTTTAAAATATCGAAAAATTGGTAATTTCGAAGAAAAAATATTGTTGAAAACTATATTAGTTTTTGTATTTTATTTACATGTCTCTATTATTATTATTATTTATTTATTGGTGTTTAGAATGTATTTACATAAGTACAAACTATGTTTAACATTTTACTCAAGTCAGGTAGAATATTAGAGTCAGATTATAATTCTGCATATTTCAAATTATTCCAAATTCATCAAGTGACTACGGGGTGTCAGTAGTAGATGGGCACATCAACTTTCACTTTTGACTTTGGGGATTTCCGATGACGTCACAAGGTCACTCACGTGGGGTGGTGGTTTGACCTTGAGGTTGATCTTGGGTTTGGCCTCGGGAATTTCCGATGACGTAACTTGGCCTTGAGGATGACCTCGGGGCTTGGCATTGGAGTTGGCCTTGGTCCTGCCCTTGGAGTAGCCACGTTCAGAACGAAATCTGTTCCGCAGGAAATTTGAATTTAAGTAAGGGTGTCCTAAAGCTAACTTGTAAGACAGGTATACGGGATTGTTCTCGGGCCTTCGCCCCCATTTTTCGTGGCCCACATGGCTGGAAATAGTATTCTAATAAGGGAGCCCTAAAGATATCTCATAAGGCAGGTATAGGAACTTGTTTTAGGGTCTGCGCCCCCTCTACCGTGGCCCCGATGGCTGGAAATAGTATTCTAATAAAGAGGCCCTAATGCTAACTTGTAAGACAGGTATAGAAACTTGTGTTAGGGTCTGAGCCCCCCTTGCCGTGGCCCTCATGGCTGAAAATATTATTCTAATAAGAGGGCCCTAATGCTAACTTGACAGTTATAGGAACTTGTGTTAGAGCTTGCGCCCTCCTGTCGTGGCCCAATTGGCGCGAAACTTGAAATTGTTTGTAGCACTATCTAGTTGTGTATGGACTAATGAATATTTTCTGTAATAAAGGTTCCCAGTAATCGTTATGGAGGACAACTTGAATTTGTCTGTATCGCCAACTAGTGGTGTATTTTTAAACTAGCAAATGTTTTCTGTAATAGAACTCAATAAAATGTTACTCACAATGTACCTGTTTCGAGTAAATTTCTCACTACAGGTTTACGTATATTGTACGCTTCTTATTTCTGTAACCACGCTTAATATCTTCCCATGGGGCATATTTATAAATCTAAGCGCCTTTTTGACAAAGATATTTCTGCTAAGGCAAAACTTGTATGTAAAACTGTCTTGATAACCCGTTATCGGTAAAAACTCGAAAATTAGGAAATAGCATTCTAATAGGTGGCCAACGTGCTTAACCTAATTATAACATCTAAGGCCGTGTTTTGACAAAGGTATTTCTGATAAGACAGATCTTGTATGTAAAACAGAAGCCCAAATTCATGTTTAGTAGGGGCACGCTGGTATCATCCTAGCTTAAATACCGGATGAAAAAAAATTGCGATCACCGGTATATTCTACTTCTTATTGTGCTTATATTTTAATATCAAAACCGAGATTTGTCTTCTAGAATTGACAATTGACAATTAATGTCGCTTTATTTACCTTTTTAATATCAAAAATGATCCTACTGTTTGAAGTTTTAAATATCTACTAAAGCCAGCCAGCACGTATTTAAATCGTGCCTTAACCAGAACATTTATAAATTTTGATGCATATCTATGATAATACTTAATTTCTTAATTATCTGTTTTATTTTAAAGTAATTCTTGTTATTATGTATACTGTTGAAGGTTGATTTTATTTTACGATCTCAAGGTGAAAATTTATATGTATTTATACACAATATAAAATACTGATGAAGGTTGACTTTACTTTAGATGAAATCATTTTAAAGTGTGTGCAAATAAAAATTTATATAAGCAAGCAAGGTCGCACTAACGATGCTACAGTTAATGCGAAAAGGCAGTTAGATGGGAAATCACAATAAGTGTGAGAGAAATAATTAGGTCTTTGCTATTCGGATCTAGTTTCAAGTTCAACGATTACTGGGGCCTGTGTGTACTTTTTAAAATCTACCACTAGGTGGAGCCACCTTTATTACAGAAAATACTCATTAGTCCATACAGCTACAAACCAATTCAGATTTCGCGCAAAGGGGACCACAACAGGAGGGCGCATATCCTAACATAAGTTTCTGTACCTGTCTTACCAGTTAGTACCCCCTTATTAGAATACCATTTCCACCCATGGGGACCACGGCAAGGGGGAATACAAGTACCTATACCTAAGGCCCGGGGACAAGCCCCTATACTTGTCTTAGAAGTTATCATTAGGACTGCCTTATTCAAATCCAAATATCCTCTTGGACATATTTCGTTCTGACCTTGGCTACCCCAAGGCCAATCCTCAGGTCATCCCGAAGGCCAAATTATGTAATCGGAAATTCCCAAGGTCAAATAACGACCACCAAGTAGGCGACCTTGTGACATCATCGAAAATCCCCAAGGTCCGAAGTAAAAGTTGAAGTGCCCCTCTACTACTAGCGTGTTTGCTGTAATACTATTATTCAGATATTGCAGATGTAGCATGTTCCTCGGCTAGTCATCAAACAACTTCTTTTCAAGATAAAAATTACCGTTCCGAGGCAGCAAAATATTGTTGAAATTTAAATTAACTTTTGTGTTTTATATGTCTTCGTGTAAACTATAATTTCCGTTGTTGTAGCTTACGGGGTTAGGCATCAAGTTACTACATTCTGAGATGAAGGAAATCATACTAAAGCAACAGATAGTGGAAGTAAGTGGTGTAGGGGAAAACGTAGGAGTAGACGTCCGCCAAGGGTTCCTCAGATATCATCAGTGAATTATACTTCCGACATCTTTGCCACTGTATCCAACTTCCTTTGCTTGGACAAGAAAACACCTTGGAAGATGATTGATATTGAAGGTAATACTCCAGAAAGAGCATCCGCTCCGAATACTGTTAGTGAAAATCCAGGACCAACACCATTTGCTAGACGGCACATAATGCAATATTGAGTGCATCCGATTGCTCGTGTCAAACAAGTTTGCGACACATACAAATGTGTACCGAAGCTGAAGCTCGTCGTAATGGTGAGAATGACTGGACGATCACACTAGAAGAACTTGATGCATTGATTGCTTTGCTGTATGTTCGTGGGCCTTATAGGTGCTTAAGAGTAGATTATCGTCTCTTATGGTCTAAAGATTGGGTAATAGGATTTTTTGGAAACACAATGAGCCGAAACTGTTTTCGTGGCATAATGCGATATCTGAGATTTGAGGATAGACGAACTTCATTTGAGCTCCTGAAGACGGACAAATTTGCATTGGCATGATATATTTGGGTTAAATTTATTATATAGAATACAGTTTCACAAAAATTCAACCGCTCATTTCACTCTCTTAGGGGTGGAATTTCGAAAACCCTTTCTTAGTGGATACGTAAACTTCCCAAAGAACACACCTTCGATCGATAAATCCCTACAGATGCATCACGCGAACTATCAAACCCGCGAAGATTAAGTAATCGTTAGGTTTTCTTCATTTTCAATTTTCTACACAGTTTTCTTAATTTTTATAAAACTTAAAAACCAATGGAATCTGTCAAGTCGTTCTTATGTTATGGCGTGACCAAGGAAAATAGGCATTTATATATAATATATATATATATATATATATATATATATATATATATATATATATATATATATATATATATATATATATATATATTATATATATATATATATATATATATATATATATATATATATATATATATATATATATATATATAATATATACAGATTGTATAGTCTGTTACAAACCCGCAATTTGTGACAATTGATGAACATCTATTTCCCACAAAAGCACGTTGTCCATTTATCCAATTTATGGCCAAAAGCCGTATAAGTTTGGTATCAAACTCTGGATGCTCTGTGATGCCAAATCCAAATATAGTGTAATGCCATTCCCTATCTAGGAAGAGAATGTCATCGTCCTGCAGATGAAAGCCTCCTTGAAATGTGGTATGGCGCCTGATTAAACCACTTCTAAATAAAGGCAGAAATATTACTACAGACAAGCTAAAACTACAACCATTGGTACAGTAAATAAGATTCAAAAGATATTCCATTGAAATAAAATTGTATAAAGCACCCCTCTACGATACAAAACTTTTGAGGACGAAAACTGCACACTAACTGTGTCAGGAAAGAAAAATAAAATGTTCTCATCCTGACTACCGTGCAATCTAATGTTGAAATTGGCTCAACTGGAAAAAAATCACCGAAAAGTGTTAGTTTTATAATAATACTAAATATGTAGTCGATGTTATTGACCAAATGGCTAGGCAGTAGACCACCAGAGCTGGCTCACGTTGGCCTGTTCAGGTGTTTTATAATATTCTTGATTTAGCTCTAATCAATGCTTGGGTCTTATACAAAGAAAGTATCGTATTAAAAATAATCAGGCACCAGTTTTTGAGAAAATTTGCAGAACAACTTCGACCAGTGTATTGTAGAAGTAAAATATCTCTATGTTGCTCAAGACACTGAACCACGACCATCACAAATAAGACATAAATGTCAGATTGGAATACACTGCAAAGGAAACAAGACCGTCAGCAAATGTAGAAAGTGTCTCAACTTTGCTTGCGGTAAGTGTAATGGAAACATTGTTAAAACTGTGACTTGTGCCAAATGCGCCAACTAGTTTATAAGTATTTAGTGAACAGCTTTTTTGAATAAATAAGCAAAAAGTATAAAGCCTAGTCTTTGTCGATTCAGCAATGAGAGAAAATGATGGAGTCAAAAGGACCTCTTATGGCGCTAAAAGGTATGCCCAGCCCTTCTAGTGTTGACACTGGGGAATTTTATGAAATGTTCACATGAAACGCATATTTCTATTTAAAAATGGTTACAACCGCCAATAAATAATTGAACAATAGCAGAATCTTGACTCCTCTAACTCCCAATTTCTCCATACCAACAACGAATTTATTCTACGCAGTGAACTTTTAATGACAATTATTATCAATAGTTAGATGGAGTGGCTATGGGATCTCCAATTTCATCATCGATTGCACTTATTTTATGGAACATTTTTAAGACAAGGCTCTAAGTAATGCACCTAAGAAAAAAAACCTTGGGCTAAGATATGTTGATGATATTTTTGCCATGTGGCCTTTTGGAAATAATAATTGATGGTGTTCCTAAACCATTTATTCAATAAACATATCAAACATTAAAATTAGAATAGAAAAGAAAAGATGGTTGTCCTCCATTCCGAGATGTTTTAATTGAAAAAACCACTTGGAAGCCTGACACATTCCGTATATCGTAAGCCAACTCACACAGATCTTTAAGTGAATGTTTCATGACAACATCATCCAGCACAAAAGTTTAGTACGATACGAACTTTGTACAACCGTGGACAAAGATTTGTAATCCAGATAAACCACAAGATGTGTTAAACCATCTTGACAAAGGTCTTCATAAATAATGCTTCAACAAACAACAAATTAAATAGTCATTTCAACCAAGACAAATGCACTATTACGTAACAACTGTTAACTTTATTTAAATCTGCTTCACTTTTATTATTTTCTTTGAAGATAAACAAACTAATTTTACCTTCAACGTCAATTTTAAATACGGTATTGTTTATGAATGTCTTTTCAATTTATCCCCGGTTCGGGTAACGCAGTTAATTAAACAATTACTGCTTCATTAAAATTTCACAAACATAATCCCACTCCGTCACAGTCTATCCCCCACACTAACTCGCACGCGCCTTCCGCCAACCTTCACAAGCAACAGCCAAAACCGAAAGCTTCACTTTCTACCTCTAACTTCAACTCACTAACTACTAACTAACTACTCCAATCTCTCACTTCCCTATTTATAACTTCAGTCATCCATCTTTAAATATGTCTTCCTTCCGCGTTATATTCTCCAATAATATTCACTCAAAACTACATACGTCCAACAACTGCTTCCCTCTACACAAGCACGCGTGTAATTACAATACATCGCCATATTTGTTTTCACTTACAAATTTTTCACTTACTTCCCGAAGAAACCATCTTCCGTCATTACATTCATTCAGTGGCCCCTCTGGACCATTACACAACTTTTAACCGTTATCTCCAACTTGCGCTCGATCTCCTTCCGCAACATTTGCAAAAATCAGTACAGTCTAATGTCTCAAATTCCATATACACACATTTATTCTCAAAACAATTGCACAACATTACAAAACGTTCTGAAATTATCACTTAAACATACCCAATCTTTCTCTACGTATTTTCTAAAACATTCTACATTTATTCTTCACATTTTCTAATCAAGATTCCCCATCTTATCCTCCAACAACATTCTTTTCTTTATCAGCAAAACAGAAGCAATCCAGTGGAAAGCATTATCGTCCCATGGACAAATTTCTCTTCACATTTACATTCATCAGAATTTAATTCTTTCAACACTAAAGTCTTTATAACATTCAAATACACGTCTCTACATACTAAATAATATCTTTCCTAAAATTCCAGTGGCGTATCATACACCCACACACATTATATACACATACACAAAATTTTTTTTTTTTTCGTTCAAACTCAATACACTCGTGCTTAAAACACGTAATATACGTCATTAAAACATTCTATATACAGGGTGCGTCATCGCAACCTGACAGATTGGGTAATAGGATTTTTTGGAAACACAATGAGCCGAAACTGTTTTCGTAGCATAATGCTATATCTGAGATTTGAGGATAGACGAACTTCATTTGAGCTCCTCAAGACGGACAAATTTGCATTGGCATGATATATTTGGGATAAACTTATTGAAAACTAGCCGTACCCGCGTTGCTGCGCTCTCAGAATGCGGGGAGGGGGGGGTATACACGTGTCTCATAATTCTAATTGAAGAGTATGTTTACCAATTTTCGAGTCAATCGACCCATAGAATACAGTTTCACAAAAAAATTCAACCGCTCATTTTACCTTCTTAGGGGTGGAATTTCGAAAAACCCTTTCTTAGTGGATACGTAAACTTCACAAAGAACACACCTTCGATCGATAAATCCCGACAGATGCAGCTGCTAAATGACATTTGCAGCGCGCGAACTATCAAACGCGCAAAAATTAAGTAATCATTAAGTTTTCTTCAATTTTTCAATTTTCTACGCAATTTTCTTAATTTTTTATAAGTCGTTCTCATGTTATGGCGTGACCAAGGAAAATAGGAATTCATTTATATATATATATATATATATATATATATATATATATATATATAATCTATTTCCCACAAAAGCACGTTGTCATTTACCCAATGTATGTCCAAAAGCCGGATAAGTTTGGTATCAAACTCTGGATGCTCGGTGATGCCAAATCCAAATATATGTGTAATGCCTTTCCCTATCTAGGAAGAGAATGTCATCATTCTGCAGATGAAAGCCTCCTTGAAATGGGGTATGGCGCCTCATTAAACCACTTCTAAATAAAGGCAGAAATATTACTGCAGACAAGCTAAAACTACAATCATTGGTACAGTAAATAAGATTCAAAAAGATATTCCAGTTGAAATAAAATTTTATAAAGCACCCCTCTACGATACAAAACTTTTGAGGGATGAAAACTGTACACTAACTGTGTTAGGGAAAGAAAAGGTAAAAATGTTCTAATCCTGACTACCGTGCTATCTAATGTTGAAATTGGAAAAAAAATCACCGAAAACTGTTAGTTTTTATAATAATACCAAATATGTTGTCGATGTTATTGACCAAATGGCTAGGCAGTACACCACCAGAGCTGGCTCACGTTGGCCTGTTCAGGTGTTTTATAATATTCTTGATATAGCTCTAATCAATGTTTGGGTCTTATACAAAGAAAGTATCGTATTAAAAATAATCAGGCACCAGTTTTTGAGAAAATTTGCAGAACAACTTCGAGCAGTGTATTGTAGAAGTAAAAATATCTCTATGTTGCTCAAGACACTGAAGCACGACCATCGCAAAGGAAACAAGACCATCAGCAAATGTAAAAAGTGTCTCAACTTTGCTTGCGGTAAGTGTAATGGAAACATTGCTAAAACTGTGACTTGTGCCAAATGCGCCAACTAGTTTATAAGTATTCAGTGAACAGCTTTTTTTTGAATAAATAAGCAAAAAAGTCTAAAGCCTAAAGCCTAAAGTCTTTGTCGATTAAGCAATGAGAAAAAATGATGTAGTCAAAAGGACCTCTTATGGCACTAAAAGGTAAGCCCAGCCCTTCTAGTGTTGACACTGGGGAATTTTATGAAATGTTCACATGAAACGCATATTTCTATTTAAAAAATGGTTACAACCGCCAATAAATAATTGAACAATAGCAGAATCTTGACTCGTCTAACTCCCAATTTCTCCATACCAACAACGAATTTATTCTACGTAGTGAACTTTTAATGACAATTATTATCAATAGTTAGATGGAGTGGCTATGGGATCTCCAATTTCATCATCGATTGCACTTATTTTATGGAACATTTTTAAGACAAGGCTCTAAGTAATGCACCTAAGAAAAAAAAAACCTTGGGCTAAGATATGTTGGTGATATTTTTGCCATGTGGCCTTTTGGAAAATAAGAATTGATGGTGTTCCTAAACCATTTATTCAATAAACATACCAAACATTAAATTTACAATAGAAAAAGAAAAAGATGGTTGTCCTCCATTCCGAGATGTTCTAATTGAAAAAAAAACACTTGGAAGCCTGACACATTCCGTATATCGTAAGCCAACTCACACAGATCTTTAAGTGAATGTTTCATGACATCATCCAGCACAAAAGTTTAGTACGATACGAACTTTGTACAACCGTGCACAAAGATTTGTAATCCAGATAAACCACAAGGTGTGTTAAACCATCTTGACAAGATCTTCATAAATAATGCTTCAAAAAACAACAAATTAAATAGTCATTTCAACCAAGACAAATGACGCCTGCGTATGATAAATCTACAACTTCAAATAAGTTTGCCATTTTACCTTTCCTTGCAAACACAACGAAGAAAGTTGGTACAATATTACAAAAGCGTAATATAAAAGTAACTTGCAAAAGCAGTATTAAAATTTCAAATCTTCTAAATTCTGCTAAAGAACAAGTACCATTACATACATGTGGTGTTTACGAAATATCATGCTCTTGTGGTAAAGTCTGTATTGGTGGAAATGGAAGAACTATTAAGATCAGGTTAACAAAGGTCACTTACGTTTACTTCATCCTGCTAAATCAGCAATTGCTCAAGATGCCTTAAACACTATGTACAATATAAAATTTAAAAATACAGGAATTCTGACTAACGATTTATATATGCCAAGGCGATCGTTGAGACTATCTAAGCGTATACTGTTTTTGCTATTACTGTTGTTGATGATAACCATCCCAATGGGTAAAATAGTTTGCCTTCTGTAACTAGATTTTTTGATTTGTCATTCTGGTTTAGATTTTTGCTACCTTAAATGTGAACATATGTATCTCGCGGTTGTATCCATAATGTTCCTAGTGATTTTATATTATTTGCATGTTACTAGTGTAGGTAGCAACATAAATGTGCACAATGATATTAGCAATGGAAAAGATATTCCACATGGCTTTAATATAACTTAACCCTTTAAGTGTCTCAGGGTAAATATTTTCCGCTACGCCTAGAATTATTCCACTGAAAGGTCATAAGTTTTATTGGTAAGTTTTTGAATCCTAAAATTCTTAGATGTATATTTAAAAAAAAAACAGAGCGGAAATTGATAAAATAAAAGAAATAGCTAAATGAATTAATTTTTGTGACTTTAGATTATTTTCAACTTTTGCTACACTGTCTGTTTTTTGGAAACCAGCCTATAACTTTCACAATTTTTTATTTTTAAAATTTGAAATTTTATGGAGTATTTAAGACTATTGCCACTATCTTGTACATGGGTTATAAGTATTTTAGCTCTTCGAAAGGTAACCGGAAGTGACATTATCTTGTAATTTTTAAATGGAACACTCTGTATATTTGCCAATTATATTGAAAAAGAATTCTACGATAAAAAATGTGTATGTTATAGATATTTCAAATTTGGAACTTCCATAATGACGAGTCAAAACGATTGCTTAAGTTGGCTGTGACAAGAAACAAATAATATGGTTGCTTATATTAAAAGACGACGTTTTAAATTATTTTGCATGAAAAGTAATTAATATTAATTATCAAAGTAGCATTTGAGTGTATTGTAGTGACAAAATTCCACATAATATTCCACAATGGACAATGTGTATTTAAAAGATATGATTGAAATATATTACTCTTGCGGCAAAAATTGTAACGAACCTCGTAGAAGAGTATTCTAATAGAGAAGCTGCACCAAGATGGAAATTCATAAGGATAGAACAAAGATTTAGAAGAAATGGGTTAGTAATTGAACAAAAAAGAACGGCACGTCTATTTAACGCAGACATAAAATTAGTTCTTCTACGCTATTAAGCGTAGAAGAAATTCCTAAGCACCCGCTACGTGACAGAGCGATTGATCTGCTTTTACGGTTTTTGGAATATTCAAAATACCAACACTTGCACGAAAATGACTAAGAACGCCGAATTAGCTTTTGTAATATATTTTTGCAACGACAAGCGCAAGATGTTGAATTCAAAAATAAAATATTATATTCTGATGAGTGTACGTTCGAAAATAATTACATATTTAATAGGAATCTACATTACCATTGGTCAACAAATAACTCGTTTGTTACAAAAGACACACATTTTCTATAAAAATTTAAAGTAAATATTTGGTGCAGAATATTGAAAATAAAATAATTGGACCTGTCTTCTTTGAACAAAAATTAAATGCACAGTTATATAATCGATTTTTACGAGAAGACCTTTAATATTTATTACCATCATTAACATCTGCCAGTTAATAAACATGTTGGTGTCATCTATCATCAAGATGGCGCACCACCATACAATGCTCGAATTAATACTGATAATATTACCGCACGATTTCAAGAATGGATGGGTACATTTGGACCAGTAGATACCTCCAAGGTCACCCGGTTTACACCCATGCGACTTTTTTATGGGCCTATTTAAAAGGCAAAGTATTTATTGCCCCTCCAGGAAATGCATAAGATTTATAAATACGAATTCTAAACGAAATAGCCCATATTCCAACAGAAACTCTTAGCAACCCGTTAACGCGGTTTTCAAAAGATGTGCAGCTTGTATTCAATATGCTGGTACTCACTTTGAACCGTACTTATAAAGTGTTTGTTAGTTATAAAGTTGTATAAAAGTTCAGTAACTTGTGATTTATTTTTAATGTGAATTAACTAACTTAATTTAGTTTATTAATTTGTTAACATTTTATTATTTAATTTTTGTTTGTTATTGTGCGTTATTTTTTTCACTGATAAATAGAATATTGTATATTTTGTCACTAGTATTTGTTTTCTTTGCATGTCAAATTTTTCCTTCGTATCCACCGCCAACTTCGTATTGACTCATTGTTAAAGGTTATAAATTTCAAGCAGCTATAACATACACATTTTTGACTATTGTGATGACTCTGTCATCGATCCTGACTGTGTCATGCCAACAGATGAGAATGATGAAAGTTCAGAAAATCATCCAGATTCCCCGTTAAGGAAAAGATATAAGGGCTGGAAATTTATAACGGAAATATCTGCTATTGAAAATTGTGATTTTGAGACAGGCAATACAGAACAATTTGCCGAGGAAGGAAACTGATGATGTAGCAAAGAAAATACAGAATATGGACAAACGACACTAAAGTTCTACTGCAATTCAAACAATCTAATTTTTCTAAAGATGTAGGTCCAAAGATTTTAAGAGAAACTTCAAAACCGCTCTCAGTTTTGTCAAATTTTTTACTGGTATGCTGGTAAATCAACAACAATACGGCGCCTGAGCCAGAAACTCAAGCAATGATTCAAAACAGGATATTACTTTGAAGAAATTGAAAGTTTTCTTAGGGATCATAATTTTCATGGGTATTCACCAATAACCCAGCATAAAGTTGTATTGGTCAGAATAAGAAAATTTTCAAGTCGAACGAATTGCTCGTGTCATTTGTTATTTGGTAACCGCCAACGTATATACTGGGAAGAACATTACACATGATAAACTGCAATTAGGAGAAATAGTTATACTGAATTTGAGTCATTCTCTTTATAACAAGAATTATTGTCTCTTCTTTGACAACTTTTTTTTAAGTATTACGCTCATGTCCATGTTATTGCACAAGAAGCTGTAACTGTTCAGAGACGGGATACTACGGGTAGGAAAGTACCTGTAACATTTGTTGAGTTTATATCTCTTTATGCAATAAACCAAAATTCGAGGAGGTGGTGGATAAAGATATTTCTCTACCTTCTTGAAGCAGATTATTGTTAACAGCTACATTTTATATAAACTGCAGATTCCAGAAGAAAAATAAAACCTATGAGTACACTAAAGTATGGATTCTTGCTTGTAAATGAACTGATTAGCTCAAACTGAAAACGAAGAGGTTACGCACCAGGGAAAGGAGTAAGTAGAAAACGAAACAATCCGGATGGAAATTCAATGATTAAAAATAAATGCCAGATTGGCAAATGTCGCACATACCAGACAAAATTCCAACTTATCGTCGTTGTGCTCACTGTAGGACTAAAGAAAAAAGAGAAAAGAACCAGTATGATATGCACAAAATGTAATGTTGCACTATGTAAAGAATGTTTCAAACCTTTTCACAAATCATTATAATCATATAAAACAATAATAGAAATTTATTCAGTTTTAAGTATAGTGGAAATATACTACCAACTGAATTTTTTGAATGATGTGTCTTGTGAAGTACCACTGGGAGATTTCCCACCCTTTCTTTGAAATTTCTTAACAGAAAACATTAAAGTTGTACCCGAATGCTGTTAAAAGCTAATATCCCAAACTTTGCAAAAGAAAAATGTTTCCCGGTCTTTTGCCGCATAAAGGGTGAAAGATCTAAAGTAAACAAATCCAAAATATGCTTATACCTAGGTTATCCTACAGTGTGGATATTTGGGTTGGAAACCTCAGATTAACTACGTTAGCTAACGTTTAGGCAAAAAATGCCGAGGCACGTCAAATTTTAAATTCAGTTCTGGTCATATTTTGGATAACCATCAAGTTAGACAGTGTCAAAGTAGGACGTTTAGTTTCATATGTCACGTGGTCGTAATTTTATTGAGTATTTGTCGTTATTTCCAAAATTTAAGTTATTCATTAGTACCGTACATCTGAAATGTAGTATACTCCAGGAATGCTGAACGCGGTGATGCATAAATTTTGGGAAGTTTTTGTATTGTAACGTTTCTTCACGTATTTGGAAAGCATTCGAAATTTTTACAAATGGTAATCGCATTTAGAATCCCTATTTTGTATACGAAATATAATTTTTGGGTTGTTTATCAAGTTTAGATTCGAGTTCTAAATTAAGATTTGGTTTACACATTGGCATCGATAGGTAGGGAAATTCCTTTTACTAATTGGGTGGAGAATTAAGTAGTTTCGTTATAAATAATAGCTGTTCGTAATTTTGTAGATGTCGTTAAATATAGTCATTTACATGAAATTGCGCCATTGGAAAATTACTTATCACATTAAAATTGTTACTTTGTATTCAAATATAGTGTAGAAAAGCATATATCGCAGTTTTTTAACTGTTTTAAGTAGTTTCTTGATAAACATATTGGTCTTAAACAAAAATTTTCGCTTTTAGATACGGGATGTCAGTTATATTTCAAACAATGCGCTGATTGAAATGTGTTTTTAATGCGATTTTCCCACCGGCTTTCGAGTTTAGCTTGTTTTTGGCGCGCATTAAAAATTTAAGTAATCCTTTTATGATTGGTTAATTACGGTAAACGAAGAGAGAATTCAATGTGGTGGAAAGAAAATTATTCACGAGGGTCAATATTAGTACAGACGCAGAGGCGGTAACAAGCTTACGTTACCGCACCCGGAGATTATCGTGGAACAACGTTACCTCAGATCAGTGTTGAAAAAGCTTCCGTTAAAGGGGGCAGTTTCACCAATCAATCTTGTGAAAGGGTTTTTGATGTAGTTTCAACCAACACGCGATTAACTTTTCGTTAAGTGTTTGTCCAGGTGGGCATCGTTCAGAATCCTAAAAACCAGGGGTAGTGTTAAAGCCTAGTGCTTCCCCGTGCTGTTTTTGGATTAAAATAGCCTTAGTGCGAAATAAACAAACGCCCGTTCCTAAAATTCAGACACACCGTTCAAGGCTTTTGGTAACCAGAAAGACTCGCTGTAAACATTTAAGCTTTTTAAAGTAATAATTGATGTTCCGAAATTGTACCTAATACGAATAAATCTCCTAAGCAACGTGTAAATATAGAACTTAGCGTGTAGTACAACCCATTGAAATATTAATCAAACTCAATTTGAAAAGTGAAGCGACTCGTCTCTTCCTTTCTCGAAGTGGGTCATACATTGGAGGTTCGAGCGTAGTAGCAACGTCAGTCAAATTGTGGAAGCTGCCGCGGGGGTTCCCCTCCAGGTTCACACCGGACGCTGTATAGATAGAAGGGGTACTTTCGAGAGGCCTACTGTTGGAAAGGCTAGAGTAAAATTCAAGGTAATAACATACGCATACGTACTTTGGCTGACTTAGTGACAATTTATGATAAAGAGCTGTGTGTGTGTTTTTTTTGTATGTTGGTTGAATACGCTGTCTTTTAGGATCAAATTTCTTAATATTTTACTGTTTAAGTTTTAATGCAAGCGTATATCCGTGTTATAATCAAAATTTATATGAGTTTTTTTCTCTGTTGCATTGACTATTTTGTACCGGAATTTTATGTTACCATTGGGTTAAAAGGGGAAACGCAGATTATTTGTTATAACTAGAGCTCGGGAAATATGCAAAATGCATGTAAAGTGCATACAAGCATATTTTGACAAAATTTTATAAATGCATATACATTTATTAAAAGTGCATATTTTGAGCGATTTTATAACTTATAACTTATAATTTATCCTGTCATAAGAGTAAAATTTACGGTAGCTTAGAAACTGCAGACGTTTGAAACTAGCTAGTATTACCACATTTTAAGTAAACAAGGTAATTTAATTTTTGTAGAAAATCTATGTAACGGTTGTTTGATATTTCTGTGCTGGTTTACGCATAATACACATATGTAGGTTAATGAACTATTTGTGTTTTTTTTTTTTGGAAAGTGAATCCAGCTGTGAACCCCATTTCTTATACAGCGTATTAATTACGAGCATTTTAGTTGTTTGTTTTTTATTAGGATGAGATAATCCAATTAACGTCAATGATTTTTTGGTTTGTTTTGAAAGGTTAACAAGGAATTATTTTAAGTATAACGTAACGTTTAAAGAAAGATGCGTTAATGCAGTATTTTCATGAATTTTGGTATATATTGCAGCGAATTGATTAATTTCAAGTAGTTTATTAAGTGAAGTAACGTAACGACAGAGTTATTGGTTTTTAATAAGATCAGTGATTGATTTTGCAGCACGCATTCATTTAGGATAAACGTGCGACATCATTTGTAGCCTTACAGGTATAGCGAAGATCTGCAGGTCACAGGATCCGACTGTGGTTACGTCCAAACGTAAGCGAGTTGTTTTGGTATTTCAACGAGCTGTGAACCTTCGTAGTTAGGCATTTCAACCCCGATTGTGCGATTTCAAATGCTTTGGCGCCCTTTCCAACCCCATAGTGTGATTTATTTATGGCAAGCTGTGTGCAAAATTAAGTAACACCTTACTACCCACCCCAACCACTGAGCAGCCGAGCAAACCCCCAACTTTACCTGTTATCCCGTTCTACTGCGAGTTTATACCGTAGGTATTTGTAAGTTATTTGAACGAAAAACAGTTTAAATTAGTTGCTCAAATTAAGATCTTCCCACTTATTGACAGTAAGCCAACCTTTGTTTGAATTCTCGCAACATTTTTTCAGTATAATATTAGAATTAAATCATATTTACAATAATTATTATTAAATCGCGTATCTATCAATAAGTAAGCAGAAGTGAAATGCCAACATGGCATCGGTATATTGATTATAATCTGAAGGAACTAACATTTATACTACTTAATTCATTTTCAGATTATATTCTAGATAGTATTACCAAGTTGACACTTCATTAATGTTTACTTACTGTTTGACATAAGTTTCAATCAAAATCTTAATTTAATAATCACGGCGTCATCATTGCGATGGTTATCCAAAATAAAAGCAGAACTGAATTGAATGTTTGACGTGCCTCGGCATTTTTGGCTAAACGTTGCCTAACGTAGACAATTTGAAGTTTCCAACCCAACTATCCACATTATATATAATGATATTAGATATTTACACTATACTAATCAAGCAAACATATTACGTTGAGAATTTTTTAAAAACGTACGTATACTGGCCGCCGTAAATAAATGAACACCCAGTAACGTTGATGTATTTTAATGAAATTTTCAGAAAACGTGTATTTTATTCGATGGAAATTTCTGCAAGGCACAATAAAGATTAATTAAGTAACCATCGACAATGAAACAAAAACTTCTTCTTTTCATTTGGCATTAGTTACTTAAGTCTCAATGTTAAGCATATGTAAGGTTAATAAGTAAACATGTTGAAGTTGGCATAATGCCTCCTGTACGATATCGTGCAAACTTCCATCAGTTAACCGAGTTTGAGCATTAAATGCAAATCGGTATATTAACAATGTTCTTGAACCTGTATTACTGCCATATCTGCAAGAAATAGAAAATCCAATTTTTCAGCAAGATAAGGCGCGGCCGCATAACACAAGGGTTGCTATGGAGTTACTAAATACTGCTAATGTTGATCTGTTTGCATGGCGTTCTCGTTCGCCTGACTTATCACTAATCGAACATTTGTGGGATATGGTATGGTATGGAGAATAAATTATCTACAGCAACTCCCAAATAATGTAGATGCCCTTCAACAACGGATTTTAGAAGCCTGGGATAGTATACCTCAGGTTAGCATAGACTCACTCATTTCAACCATGCCTAATCGGCTAGCTAAATGTGTGACAAACAGAGGAGGGTCGACGCACTATAAGCGTTAACAATATTTATATCTTTCTAACATTTTAATCGTTTATTAATAGGAATAAAATACACGTTTTCCGAAAAAATTCATTAAAATACATCAGCGTTTACTGCGTGTTCATTTATTTATGGCAGCCAGTATATCTTCAATTCACTGTATGTTTTTACCGTTCCAACTATATACTATAAAAAATTATGCCTATTATTATTACATAAGGATATTTAAAAGTAAAAGTACAATAACTATTTTATTTCAATCAAAACGGGGTTTGCAATTTTTGTCATTATAAAGGAGTTTAAATATCATACTAAACATCATCATTCACGCCAAAGTACTTTGTGGCACTAAATCAGATATAAACATTTAAATGGAAATCTAATTACCAAATCGTATATGAATGAACTATAATTTTAGAAAACAACTGTTATTTCGTTAGTACTTCTTCAAAAATTTTCAAAGTTATTACTTGTCAATGTAAACAACAACAATGAATAATGCTGCTATAAACATTGATTTAAGTTCTTATACATAAAGACTTAATTAATAAAAAAACATTTTACAAAATAGAAATATTGCAATTAAATTTTTAATTAATTGATCTTGTAAAGCTTATAAAGTTTAAAACAGTAATGCGTTACACAGTCATGCTGAGATATCTACACACGAGAATATGCTGCTTATTAGCTTCCGTGACAATGCACATTCTTGGTCTTTGTATGATTTATTCTTGTAATTAATATTAAACTGATTTTTAGTTTGAGAACTTCTTTATGTACCTATAGAGATAATTATAATCCTGTGGTCTGTTTTGATTAATCAACACTGAATATCATAATTATTAATAAAAACACGTTTAATGACTATATTTGTAAATGAAGAGCTAGTAAACCATACCTATAAATAATACTTTTTTAAATGTTTATATTGTATTGCGTGTATCTATTGACGTACATAAACAAAATAAAATTTGTGCTCACGAAAACACATATTTGTATGTAATTTGGAGATTTTTTAGCATAAATATGTTTTTGTGCAGCATTGCATCATTCTGGCGGATATGGTAGTTTTGAAACTGCAACGTATGAAGTAAGATATATGCTAAATGTGTTGTGACTGACGCCGCACACATTTGTTACTGTATTCGAATTTCCGCACGCCCGAATTGGTTAGTCGTCGAAATCATATCAGTTGAATGTCGGTCGTCCAGTAAAACTAGGGAATATTTTTGCAATCGTTTGTAGGCAATTAAATGTATAATTGGTCCCGGCTTAGGGTGTTCAAAGAAAATTAGTAAATTATAGGAGGGTGAAGTGCGTAGCGGCAAGTGCGTAACTCCATGGGTGCGTAAATCTATGAGTGCGTAATTACTTTACAACACGCATGTACTGTGCTTTACCTACGACGAAAAAGTCTGGACTACTTTTAATATTTTCATTATTATCAGGTATTGTAAGTAGTACCGCGACACCTTCCGCTATTTTGTTTTTTTTTTGTGACCTCACCCTTGGGATACTTTTTTATATATGCTCACGTGGGGATCGTATTTTTTGCACCTGAGAATAAAAAAAATTTATTTAATCTGTGTTTATTATTATTAATATTTATTAGGGCCCGTTTTTATCAAAGGAGATTGAATAATTGTTATTGAAGTTATTATTACATTTCTTTTAATTCCCATCTACAGATTGTGACCTCTTACAAAAAATTTATTTATACATTGGGGTTGTATTCTAATAAAGGGTCCTAGTCTTGTAATACAGGAACTTGTTCTTGGGCTTTCCCCTGTCATAAAAATTGTATTCTAATAATGGGGAAGAATTAATAGATAAGGCATGTAAAGATGATGATAAGTGTTTTCATAATAAAAAGATGATATTTAATCTGTGTTTATTATTATTAATATTTATTAGGATTGTTTTGACATTTATCAAAGATATGAAAACCTAGTCCTTAAACGATTATGTTTTATGCAATCTTTAAGACTGAATTTAAGCGCTAGCTAAATTTTTTTCAATATCTGAGGTTAGCATATTGCATTTATGACTATTAAATAATTTCATTCTGATCTAGATAACTCTTTTACAATGAGTTTTCGTAATAGGGTTTATAATAAAGGACTGCATAATTATTATTAAAATTATTATTACATTTCTTTAAAACCTATTTTATTTTCCACTTAAAACTTGAGCATATAATTTAGCAGTCGACCTTCAACATTATACATAATTAAAAATGAGTAATTAAGTTGTCATGCTTTAAACGATTCTCCACCTTGAGAACATTAAATTATATGTATAAGGTTTAAGCAGAAGCAAAACATATTAAGTACTAGAATTAAATTCCAGGTAAAATAGTAGCGTTAGCTCAAATTTTTTCAATATCTGAATAACGACCTCGAAATTGTAACCTTCAATATTATACATATAAATGAGAATTAAGTTGCCATGCTATAAACGATTTTCCACTTTGAGAACGTTAAATTATATGTACAAGGTTTAAGCAGAAATAAAATGCATTAATACGATAAATGGTTACACATATGCATTATAGGCTGTTTTACGCTTCATTCTATACTCCCTTTAATAGTGGCACCAATTATCAATTAAAAGTAAAATATTGAAGGTTGACTGCTAAATTATATGCTCAAGGTTTAAGTGGAAAATAAGATTGCATTAATACGTTAGTTAATACACATATGAATTATAGGCTGTTCTACTTTTCTTTGCGTGTTGCTTTAATAGTGTTATTAATTAAAAGTACATGTTGCAGGTTGACAGTTAAAATTACGGGTACAAGGTCTAAGCAGAGAATAAATGCATTAAATAGTTACACATATGCATTACAGTTATTTGTTTTACGCTTTATTGTGTGTTTTAGTTTAGGTATGACTTTTTTGAAACCAATTGCATTACTTTTAACACCTAGATTCAATTACGTAAAACATATTTTCTTAAAAAAACAGTAAAACATATTCATAACCATAAAGCTTACAATATTGATTAACTACTCTTTATTTATATAGATCAGGGTCGCAAAAAGGTGCTACGTCTAACAATAAGTTATCGAAAACGTCCTCAAATCTAGGTAATCCATAATCTCCTATGTTAATTATTAGCGTGAAGACATTTTCAGCAGTTAAGACTTTTAGGATGGGTGAACTTTCCCTTATGTTCAAAACTTAGGGATGCGTAATTTAACTTATCTGGATCTTCGTAGAGAACATCACTACCAGCATCAAGGTGACCTTTTTCATCTTGAGCGATTATATTGTAATAGCTTATTAACAAGTAAAAACAGCTAATACCCCTGA
>JARFJB010001726.1:0-17761 GCA_036346205.1 Vesta saturnalis | reverse complement strand
ACAAAGTAACTTTTAATAATAGGAAATTAACAGGATAAGCTCCCTTGCAGTCCAAGTTAGGAAACTCAGAACTAGACAAGTAACTTGTAATAATAGGAAATTAACAGGACAATGTATCTTCCTTCAAAAAGAGCCTAGCTAATCGGTGATCCTACAGACGTCGCTAAAATGCCTCGCCAACTGAATAGGACCGTAACGCCCTTAGGAGACCACCGAATTTCGTCAGCAGTTTTTCCTAAGTACGGTACTAATAGCTAGTTCCTTTCAAATCGGAATTTATAGGTGGACAGGTAATTTCAACGTATCTTCTTTTAAATTAATTTGCAGTTCAGTTTGGAATAATTAACAATTTAAGTATATACTGGAGGTACTTTAAGAGTCGGTCAGGTTATGAATTATTCTCGAAAGGAGAATTTTTACGAAGTGCAGGATTTCGGATTTGCAATAAATTCAATCAGGTAATAAATTATTATTGGAACGGATTTGTAGACGATATTCTACAGGATATCTACGAAGATGAGTATCGTAGACAAGAATGCTAAATTATGTGCAAATTTTCGGTTTTATACCTGGTCTGGAAAGAGGTTTAGGTGGGACGGAACGCGATGGGTTTGCACATCCACAAGAGGGGATCCTGTGCGCACGCAAAATTGTCGTTTTGTTATCATACCTGGATTCTGAAAGCGTAAATAAATTGTTATTTACAAATTATCTTTATAATTTCTTTATTTTAAAATTGATTTCGCTCACGCTCACCGTATTTCTGGGTCGTTACAATTTATGTTAGAATATCAATTGAACATTATAGTTACACGTATACATATCTGAATGAACAAAGATTCATTACATACGGAGTTATTTGTAATTACCGTAGAACTGGGAAACTGAGTCACTACTATCTGTCATTTTGTACACCAACTAATCTATTTCA
The DNA here is from genome assembly GCA_036346205.1 of Vesta saturnalis. Lineage (NCBI taxonomy): Eukaryota > Metazoa > Arthropoda > Insecta > Coleoptera > Lampyridae > Vesta > Vesta saturnalis. The sequence continues at coordinate 16,830 of JARFJB010001726.1, read as the reverse complement.
CACAGATATGCATAGATGGCAATAGTGATACTAGTTTTGGATAACAATGATATGAGTGACTTCAGATAAACAGAGAAATGGATGTAAATCAAGGCAGTTGAATAAATTTAAATATGTATATATGATGTATACTATAAGATACAAAAACCTATTAAGGGTTAAAATTATATTTTAGCACTTTTCATCTCATTCTCTGTAATCGAGAACTAATTTTATTAATCTCTTTTCATGAATTCGTACCTTATGATCTGATTGTACTATAATTTTGTTGTTGTGTACACAAATTGATGAAATTTTAATAAGCAAAAACAAATAGCCAAATACTCTTTTTCGATTTGAGGAAACCTAGTTTCACTATCTGTTAAGCTTCTAGAACAAAATGCGATAGGGTAGCCATTTTGCATTAAGCAACCACCCATACCATTTTGGCTTGCATCTGCTTGTATTACGATTGGTAATTTATTATTAAAAATTTTAAGTATTGGCAAATTACTGACCATATCTTTTAATCTTTGAAAAGCTTTTTTTTGTTCATCTGTCCATACATATTCGACATTGTTATTAATAAACATCCTTAAGGGGTGCATAATATTAGACAAATTTGGAATGTATTTTATAAGATAATTTACCATTCCCAATACTCTCAACAATTCGTTTTTATTATTTAGAACCTCTAACCCTACTATAGCTTCTATATAGCCTTTATTAGGTTTTACTCCTTCCTTAGAATACACCTATCCTAAATATTTAACTTCTTTGACTTTGTACTGTAACTTAGGTTCACTAAATTTAATATTAAACCTTCGTGCTCTTTCAAGAACGTGACTCATTATTATATCCCTTTCCCTTTCATCTGATCCCGCAATGATCAAATCATCAAAATATATTTGAACATTTAAATTGCCAAATATTTTTTCATTTGCCCTTTGAAAAACTTCAGGACTAGTTGCTAATCCAAAAGGTTAACGCTTAACCCTTGTGTGCATAACCAGGTACCCGGGTACCCACCACGTCTTTTTTTATGTAAGCCGATAAATAATCAAAATAATTGTATCTAAAGTAAACATACGTCGCGGGCATAACCCCGGGTACCCACTATGAAAGAATTGGATTGTTATTGTTTATCATAATTTTTATAGATCAATTTATTTATTTACATGATTTATATTGCATAATAATAAAACATAAATAATTAATGAAAATAACATTATTTATTTATTGCACTCATGACATTTAGCGAAAGTTGTAGAATGTTCATCGCATACAGGCTGATTACATTGACAGCAACTTTTCCGTGTTCTCCTTCTCTTCTTAATTATTTTTTTGTAGCAAATGTGGCAGGAACCAGTTACTTTCTTCCTTCCTGATGCATCTCGTGCAACTGAAGGACCTGGAAGATCCTCCACAGGGTCCATAACCGCCGCCCGATCATGCTTTCAATAGCGATCTTTGTGTTATAGTGTCGCATTATCTGAAGATTTCGTGATCGATTCTCAATCATCGGAGTTGCGAGTTCCTTGCTCAATTGGCGCATAAATAGACGTCACTGGTTAGTTTTTCTCGGCATCATCTTATTATTTTCATAATAAATTAGATAGGAAGCGAGTGAGCAAATGTCTAAAATGTTGAAAAATATAACCAGCGGCCATCTCAAAGTGCGACGTTGTGTTGTATATCTTGTAATCATCTGATCCATTGTGTCGACGCCGGCTTTATATTTATTATAATACGAAATAATATCCGGTTTTTTTCTATCATTATTGCTTACAGCCATGTCGGCATGCATTGTTGATAGCAGAATTACCGCCTTATTCTTCTTCGGCACGTACGAGCACATTGTAACTTTCTCGTGGAATCCAAATACAGTAGAGTATACTTCTCTCGTTTTATTCGGAGCCATCACATTTGGAATATAGGGCTTATTCTTCTTCAAAGTTCCAACTAAAGTTAGATTCCATGAGAGCAGGTGTTTAGCAAGAGGTAACGTTGTAAAATAATTATCCATACAAATATTTCGACCACTGTCTTTGTACGCAATTGCAAGTTCTTTTACCACCCTCTCTCCTTGGTTTTTCTCTCGAATGTTATTTGTTTTGCCAGTATAAATTATTCCGCGCAAGGGGTATGCATCTTCTGCATCGCAAATCCATCAAATCTTAATACCATATTTAGCCGGCTTCGAAGGAATGTACTGCGTGAACTTTGTGCGACCGCGAAAAGGATAAAGTTCTTCATCTATCGTTAAATTCTCTGTCGGTTTATACATCTGAGGTAAATTTGCGTTGAGCATGGTCCAAATATCACGGATAGGAGCTGCCTTATCTTCTGTTACGCGTTGTCGGCCTGTATTGGCATCGTCGAATCTAATATAACCCATAATGTTACGGAACCTGTTGTTCCCCATTGTCGCTCGATAGAGTGGATATGCAATTGGATTCCACATATCACTTGTGTGATCAGTATTAGAGTTATTCACACCAGAGCAAATCAAAATGGCAATGAACGAGTAGATTTCTTCTGCAGTAATCGGCCTCCATTCGCGCTGCGAATCTGGATGCACTTGATTGGATGCTGTATATACTGACGCAGCCTTTTCATTTGTGTGTCTACTGATAATATTTACCATATCTACTGTGAATATTTTTTTGAAAGTGTCGCTAACTGAAAGTGTCTCGGTCCTTCTATGAGGACCACTTCGTTGGCGCATAACATTGTGAGACGCAGTTTTATATTGAGGAGGCGTTGTTTTATTCCATACAGTTTTGTATTTCCCCTAAAAAAATATATGTTATTAATTATGTGCATCAATATATTTATCATTTATTATATGTATTTCATTTTTCAAATAACTGTACATTGAAAAGGTGAGTTACCTGCTTGTGCTGCGTCATCCTCTGCCTCACTTTCACTGCTTTCACTTTCAATCTCTTCTTCTTCGCCATCTAAAAATGAAACGTTTATTTTAGAATGTAATCTATAGATTATACATGATAATTTATGTTACCTATATTATCAGTAAAGTCATCATTATCAGAAGCTGGCGTATTGTCTGAAAACCAGTCTTCATTATCGCTGTCAGACTTCACGTTTGACTCATAACTTTCTTCCTCCCACAGTGCATTTAAATAAACTTGCCTCTCTTCAAAATTCAACCTTAAATTGAATTCATGCATTATATAGATTTTCAATAAAATAATAGAAAGAAATGAGAATTTTCAACAAAACGTTGAACAAAATTACAGATGTATATTCTAATTTACCTTGCAAATGCAGCTCTTGATAATTCTTCCATGATTCGTAGAATCTTTAGAAAATATTCTAAATAAAACGGTCACTGCACGACAAGAAATACAACAAATAGAAGCGTCCGTACAAGTGAGAAACACGTTTCACAAGACCTGACGCGCACCTGCTCAGTTCTTCCTCGTAAGCGTAAGAGGGGCCAGACCGGTAGAATTCAAAACATTGAATTCCTTTGTACGAGGTACAGCGGCTCAATTGATTCAAAAATACCTAAAGCGCCCGTTTTTTATGTAACTTTATTGAAATAAACGTTAACGAAACATTTACGATTGCATAAATATTCGAAAAATTAACAAAAAAGCGGCGTGTGTACCCGGGTACCCGGTTATGCAACAACGTAGGTAAAGTTGGTTATGCACACAAGGGTTAAACCTGTATTTACCAAAAGGTGTTATAAACGTGCAAATTTTTGAACTTTCCTCATCAAGAGCTATATGATAAAAACCCTCTTTCATGTCAAGTACTGAAAAGACACCTACCTTGTAATTTTCTACCAATTTCATCAGAAGTGGGGATTGGGCCTATCTAACCAAAGATTTTTATTAAGTTGTTGTGGATCTAAGCATAATCTTAATGACCCGCCTGACTTTTCCACACACAAGATATTGTTACCCCATTCTGAAGGTTCGTTTGCTTTTTCGATAATATTCTTTTTTTCTAAATTATTTAGGGTTATTCTTAATTTTTCTTTTATTTTGTCTGGAACCCTTCGACAGTTATTAACTATTGGAGTATAATTTTGTTTTAATACAATTTTATTATTATTATTAATAAAATTTATCTTTATATTATTAACTTTGTGTTTCAACATTAGCAATTTCTGTTACGTTTGGAACCTTCCTTATTAAATCTAATCGAGTGCAGGCAACGCCGCACGACCACAAATTTCACCTACAACATTGAGGTTATTATTTTCATATGATACCAATGACCTTTTTACATCTTTTATCAAATTTTCTTTCCTTAATTTTTTAATATAACTAAACGGTAACACATTACATAGTGCTCCTGAATCTAACTTAAAATTAACATATTCTCTATCAATTAAAACACTTTCTATCCAGTCCTTATTTTTTATACAATTCGACATGTTTACATTATTTATTTCAATGCATTCAATAATTAGCTGATCTTCACTTTTATCACCTACCTCGTGAACTTTTGCAGTTCTTTTTATTGTATTCGCAGAAGCTTTACCTTGACGATGATGCTCTTTTACAAATTTTTGACAACCGATGGAAAAATGGCCTATTCTCCCACAATTATTACATCTTTTTCCATATGCGAAGCACTGACCTCTTACATGCATTTTTCCACACTTACGACATTTATATTCCTCTTGTTGGGTCGTATTTACTACTACCGATTTGCCTTTATTAGTAGCAGATTTAATTGCATCAACTGCTTGTCCTTGTAAACCCCTTGCTTGAAGTTTAGTCGCTTCTAATGACCTGCAAAGATCTTCAGCTGTTTTTAAATCTAAATTAGTTATACCTAACAACTTTTCTTGGAGATTCAGATCTCGTATACCTATGACTATCCGATCTCTTATCAAGGATTGTTCCTGTGTTTCAAACTCACACCCTTTTGCTAATATTTTTAAGTCTTTTAGAAAAGAATCAAAACTTTCTCCTTCATCTTGTGACCTTGAGAAAAATTTAAAACGATGATACGTTACATTACTTCGTGGCCAATATAAATCAAAAGCTGCAACGACTTTATTATAGTCCTTGGCTTCTTCTGTACTTAACTGGAATGTATTATATATATCATATGCTTCCTCTCCAGCCGCTGTTAAAAATAGTGCAATTTTTCTCTCGTCAGATATATTTTCTAACCCAGTTGCTAATAGGTACATTTCAAATCGTTGTTTAAATTTTCCGTAATTTTTTGCGATATTCTCATCAAAACACAAAGGTGTTGGTAGTTCAACATCCATTTTAATTCAAAAAAAAATTTTTTCTTTTTTTTTCAAGCCTTAAAACCACGTGGTTAACCCATTTTATTAATCCTTTTAAATGCCTTCGATCATTTAAAATTTTAAACCACTGAATCTTTATTTGTCACAACCTGACACCATGTTACATCCTTATGATGTTATTAATTATAAGATTTCTTGTTAATAAATCTTGATTACTCTTTTCTATACATTACATGTTAATCGACCATTACTTATGTGGTCATGCGGTGTTGCCACCTCATCCTAAAAGTAACAACTTACATACATCTGTAACAGATGACTTATGCAGGTCATCGTTGCCGGTGTTTCTCATGCTGGCAAGTGCTCGGATCAATCACATTCATGTCCGGCCGCAGCGCGTGGTACTTATACTTGAAATGCATTACATTTTGGTACGTAACAAATTATTTTAGACAAAGCAACAAATAGGAAAAGGTCGATTATGAAAGAATAATCTGAAATAATTTGTTATTTACTGTAAGTACCTGTATTTATCTCAACATTTTTATGCATAATAATAAAATAATAAACAAAGAATAAAAAAATTCTAAAAAATATTGTGAAAAAATATTACAAAATTTATTATAGATAAAGTTCCCATGTTAGTTGTATTCTTTCATTCTTTTTTAACATTTATGGTTTTTAAGAAAACAAAAATTTTATGCATGCAACTGTATCTTTTAAAACGGGTCGATTGCGACTCTGGCATCCGTATTTGAAATACACTGTCTATGCTTCGCCATTCTACAATCTCAGTGTGTCTTCCACCCAGTGGCGTACCTCGGGTAAGTGCTGCCTGGTGCGGCGAAGTTTTTGATGCCCCCCAATTGATAAAAATCAAAGGTTCCGAGTAGAATTTAACAAGTTTATGATTATTACCGAACACTTAACAAAGACAGAAATAAATTTTACAATTACAAATTTACTTTACGAGCTTTCTGACTAGCGACGTCATTAATCACTGTGTCGAAGCTCACCTCATTGACCAGCTCATGCTCGATTGACATAATTGCGAGGTTGTTTAATCTCATGTTACTCATAGTTGACCTAAGATAGTTTTTTATTAATTTGAGTTTGGAGAAACTCCTTTCACAAGTAGCTATACTAACTCCTAGAGTTAGGAACACACGCAAGGATGGCAATGTTGGGCGCTGAATCGGAAAGGTTATGTTTTTGAAGGAAGGTAAGCAATTCCAAAGGCCCTTGGTCCTTCAAGTTCAAGGCCGAAATTCATCCTTGTCAACGTCATCATCAGGAGCGTTGCAAAGATCAATGTCGATTAGATCGTCTAACAGTTGCCGTGGAAAAAGAAAGCCAAATTTGTCAGCAACCTCATGAAGTTGTTCAAATCTTGTTGAAATCTCCTGGTTCACCCTATCCATGGAACTGCATATTTCCAACCGAAGTTCATTTCTGTAGCTTAACCCGGCATCGGCGGCTTCTTCTCCAGGCATCTTCTTTTTACGACGTATTCGACGCTGTGGTTCCGCAGGGATTCCAAGTTCAGAACACACAGACTGCGCATAGCTCAAACTAGCATCGGCTACGCTACGTTTTCCCTCGAAGTCGTGAGGAATTCACTTAACGCTTTCATTTTTGCTGCACAATCCCGAACGCTCAAGCCCTTCTTCTGCATATATGCCTGTGCGTCGTTTATTTCTGTTAAAACTGGAGCCCAAAAGCCTAGATACGTCAAGAACGTGAATGACTGCACCTCCGCGAACAAGCTACCAGCCGCGGATCTCGTTTCCGAATTTTCGGTTCTCTCAGTTAAAAGTTCAAGGGTTTCCAAAATCTTAAGAAAGTGGCTTTTAACCATTTTGACCGCTTCGCCTCTCGTGCTCCAGCGTGTTTCGGCTAATCGTTTGAGACTCGTTCCAGTGGTTTTGATCAGCACGTCCCAGCAGTGAGTGGAATTGGAGGAGAAGGTGTGCAGACGATCAAGCGTCCCGAAGAAGGTCACAGAGTTTGCTTCTTCTTGTGCCGCATGGATCCCAGCTAGGTTTAAACTATGGTTCGAACAGGCAATATACTGGGCTTTTGGATTTATATCGCAAATTCGTTTCTGAACTCCCGAGTGTTCCCCTTTCATCACAGCAGCGTTATCGTATCCTTGACCTCGGCAGTCCATGATGTCGAGGCCGTCCGCCTCTAGCTTATTCAAAATCATTCTTGCAATCTCGGGGGCATTCTTCTTCTCGGTGTCAATAAAGTCGATAAAAGACTCTTCAACAGACACACGGTGGCCTTCCATCACAACATAACGAAGCACTTGCGAAGTTTGATCCATGTGAGACACATCGGGCGTGCTATCAAATATAGCAAAATATTTGGCTTCTTTTACCCGCTGGATAATACGACGTCGAACTTGTTCACCCAATAAATTTATAAACTCGTTTTGAACTTTCGGGGACAAGTAAGATGGTTGTGCAGCACCTCCAAGTTGGATCCGAAGAGTGTGTTCTTTGAGAACGGGATCATACTTCGACAAAAGCTTTACAAGCTCAAGGAAATTGCCTTTATTCTGTGTCGATTCGAAGGGGTCACCTTCCCGATGGCCTCTTAGAGCCAAGTTTTGTTTGTCCAAGAAGCTAATCATGTCGAGTATTCGTTTAAGTATCTCTCTCCATTTTTCTTGTTCTGTCTGGATTTGTACTTGAGTGGTACAGTCGAGGGTGTAACCGGTACGATGCCGAAGTTCAAGCTCCTTCCATTTCAACAGCGATTGTTGATGTGATGGACTGGACTCGTGGTCTATTACTCGGGGCGATAGTTTCCTCCAGTTTTTGAAACCTTCTTCTGAAACAAAGGCAGGTTCAGACTGGGTCAGGGTCGGGAACAAGCGACAACAGAAACAGAACAAGGACTTTCTTGTTGGAGAATAACACATCCATGTACGGCGTACTTTTTCGCCGTTTGGCATTTTCTTAAAGAACCACGCTTTGGTCAGCTTCCTCTTTTCTCCAAGTGAAGTTGTAACCTCCTCGAACGGATGGTTTATGTTCTGGAGTTGATCCGAACCAGTCACAATTAGGTGCATCCTAACGTTGTCCGAAATAACCGCTGGCCACTGCCCGATATCGATCAAATCCAAAGCGCCTTCTTCTAAATTAACCTTGTTAGTCGAACTGGATTCTGCCTCTGCGGAGATCTGAGGCTTTTCAGTTTCAACTATGGTTGTAGTTTCCGTAATTCCTTGGGTAATTTCAACTTCAGTGTCACCTTGATCTTGAACTGCCATTACAACTTCATCATCAGTTCCTGAAACCTCGACAAGGTTTTGACTGGCACTGCTGTTGGTTGACATCGAACCCAGGAATTTCAATAGTGCTCCTTCTTGCTTTTTCGCTGCTTCATCCTTCGCTTTTTTCTTCGCCCTGTTCTCAGCACCACTTGGTTGTTGTCGTTTCATCTACAAAAATAGTGGTTTTAGTAAATCTAATGAATCTTTGGATATATGAAAGACTGAAAGTTGTGAATTCTTCACGATAACTGCCTAGAATAATATTGATGGAACGGTTCAAAATTTAATTGTTTGATATCGTCTGAAAATTTGCGAGATTTTTTAACGTTGTTAAAAACATTTTGAATAAGTTTAAATGGTTTTTTGAAAAAAATTAAAATCTAAAATTACCCTAAAAGTGTTGAAATTAATTCTAATATGAAAATTTAAAAAAACAGAGAAGTAATTAAAAACTAAAAAGTACAAATAAAATAATAATTCTTTAAAGAGTAGCTCACCGTCAAAGAGTTTTCTTCTAATATCCAGAATGCACTTGTACATGCACAGCACCTTTTACACTTTTTTACTATTTTGCATCATATAATAAGACGTTATGATGCGTTGAAACAATCTAATTGCAATGGCGTACAGTTACACTTTACAACAACTTGTATTTCTATTGCAGCAGGATGATTCACAAACCCGAAAGTCCTTGTGTCGGCATAACTAAGTACAAAGATTGTTTACCTAGAAAGGGACGAGGAAACATTCAATCTGCAATAAACTCTTTTAAATTATATATGACCAGTAATAAATTTTAATCTTTTGCACATTGAATGAAAAAATTCTTTAAAGGCGATGAACCCTAAAGGGTGTTTCTTATAAAGTTATAAGATACCTTTGCGGATGTAACTCCTGCCTCTTACTAAAGTATTATACTTTGCTCTTACTAAGATTATAAGTAATATTATATAAGTATTTATTCGCTGTTATTGAAAGACACGTTGATACGTTACACCTCATTGAATGCATTGTAAGGTTGATGAGCTATACCCTTGGATCGGCATAATTGGGTAGGTACAAATACTATTTACCTAGAAGCGGGCTAGGAAATGCTTAATTTCTTCAATGCTCCTTAAATTATATATTATTACCCTTTATTTAAGATCTTGTGTGATTTTTTTTGCTTTACCTTCAGGAAAAAATATCTATACCCCATTTTGATGCCCCACAAGCCTTGATGCCCGGTGCGACCGCCCCCCAGCACCACCCTCGGTACGCCACTGCTTCCACCATACAAGAAAAATTTATTGTCCTATGTTTGTGTCCAGTAATTTGAAAAAAATTAAAAAACATGAATTCCGGTCGTCGAATCCTGCAAGGAATGAGAATACTTTTGCAAACGCAGAAAGGTACGTTAAAATAAACTCTTTAATTGTTTAGAGTACTCATCTAATATCTGTTTAGTTCTTTAGTTAGATCACAAAGTTTGTTAACTGAACAACCAAATTTAGAACAAGTTGCTCTTTCAACATCAAGACAGTAAGTGTATCTACTAGTCGTACTAAGAAATACAAACAATTAAGTGCTCTTTTATTCTAGATTTAATCACGTGGAGTTACTCGTAGAACCCATGATAGATTCGGGTCAAAATAATAAAAAAATAAAACCAAGCGGAAGAAGAATTATTGACATCGAATACTTTTTTAAACAAATGCAATGCTGTAATAATCACTCCCCTTTCAGTTGTAATTTATCTGATATGGAATTCTCTGCTGAAAGAGGAAGTTTGATACAGTCTGTGAGAGCATGGACCTAAAGGTTAACGTGAACAAAACTAAGATTGTGGTGTTCAATCGGGAAGGTGGAAAGGAGAGTAGAGTATTTACTCTGCAAGATGAAACTCTGGAGCAAGTGGACGAAATAGTATATCTCGGTAGAATGTTTACTGCAGATGGTACAATTGAGAGCGAGATTGGAAGTGCTGGAAGGAATGTGATTGGAAGTATGTGGACGATAATGATAAATGAAGGCATGAGCCTAGCAGCGAAACGAGCAATCTATAAGGGACGACTTCAGTACTGTACGGAAGTGAGACATGGGTATGTCAAAAAAAGCACGAAAGAAAAATAAATACCGTGGGTATGAGATTCCTGAGAAGCGCATGTGGTAAAACGAGAAGGGACAAGATAAACAATGAATGCATAATAACGGAGTGTGGTGACGAAAGGACGATGATGGATAGATATAAAAGTTGTACATTACGTTGGTTTGGTCACATTGAGAGAATGAACCACGCAAGATTAACGAAACAAATATATGTGGGTGAGGTTAGGGGAAAGGCCGGGCCTGGTAGACCGCGTACAACTTGGCTGAATGTAGTGAATCTATGATAAAGGAAAGAAAGATAAGGGGTTTTAAAAACAAAAGGGCATGTCAGAGACTATGTATGAATCTTGCGGAGGGAGGTATGCGGAGATAGGAAAGCATGGAGAAAGATTGTGAATGAAAAATAAATAAGAGGCAGGGGTTGTTTTGCCTACCCCGCAGGGAAATGGCGTGAAGGTTTAGTAAGTAAGTAACAAGAAGGGCTATTAGCAATTTTACTTTGATCTGTAAAATGTGTAATTTAAGTAAGACAATTGCTATAGAAAGTTCAGACTTGACAACAACCAGCATGAATGTAAATTCAGCTGCTGTTATGGCAGCTATTTCAACTGGTCGTGGACCCCAGTTGTCTTACAGGTATGCTTACATTGTATTGTGTTATGTGTAATAGTAAAATTTAAAATTATTCGCAGATAATAATAGCAAGCATCATCGAACAGTGGCTCAAAAGTTATACGACTCATTGTGGGACTATATCATACAAGCCGGCCAAGAAGAGCTAGAAGTAGTACAGCAAGTTGGAGACGTGACGCAAATGGTAATGGACTCGTTACAGATATTGCTGACGGTACGTGGACCAAAAGGTCGTATAAAGTCAATTATGATGCCCCATCTGGTGTCGTAAATAATCACTAAAACGAATTTATGGTTTCTTAATAATATTGGTCTAGGCTTGTATTTTTGGTGCCAAGACTGGAAAAATACTGTTTTTGGCTACTCGAAACAAGTACTGTTACATATGTTCTCGTGCTGAATCTAAAAATAAAGCAGCACCTGAACATGTATGCTTCAAACATTGGAATGGCTCGTCAACATTGATGGAAACGGACATCATCCTGGAAGGGTTTAAAAAGAGCACAGAAATGCATCGGCTAAAATACATTAGGTTGGTAGGTGATGGTGACAGCTGCGTCTACAAAAAACTCGCTGAAGCAAAGCCGTATGGATTTAGGTTGATGGTGAAAAAAATAGAGTGTACCAATCATTTATTGCTTAACTATTGTTCGATATTGAGAGATATCACAAAGAAGAAAGTTAGCAGCACAAGTAAACATGTATCTGTAGAATTGAGAAAAATGTTGTTTACGAGAATAGAAAAATTGAGAAGAAGTATAAAGAGTTCATTATTATACAACAGGAAACGTGATATATCGCTAAACGAACAAATTATCATGTTATCCAAAGATATTACCAATTGTCCGTTTCATGTTTTCGATTTTCTTGACAATTGTCAAGAATATTTTTGTACAGGAGCGAAGGATGGTGAAAAAAATTATGTTCCTGATATGAAACTATGTGGACTCATGGATGATATACTATCTTGCGGATCTCGACTTGTACAAAATTCTCACAGTTTAATATTGAATATGAACAATAATGCAGCGGAAACTTACAATTCCATTGTGGCAAAATTTGTACAAAGAAAAAGAATACACTTCTCTCTAAAAAACAGCTACGACGTTAGATGTCAAGCCGCGGCTCTCTCATATAATATGAAAGAGCGATATTACTCAGACATACACAAAAGTATAGCGAAAAAAACTCCCGGAAAATATACAAAAGAGTATATTAGAAAATTACGCTTAATGCGGGAATATCGCAATTCCCGGAAACAGTTATTTAGAACGGTCCCAAGAAAGAAACGGAAATTCTTAGCACCGGCTGATGACGATTATGGGGTTCAAGAACTTGACACAGAAGATGCCACTATAACAGAAGAAAACAAAAACAATTTCCTAGACTCCATCTCTAAAACGGCGGAAGAAAATACAAGAGGGTAAAGTCACAATTCATTATGGAAAACAGAAAGATGCTACAGACTTACAGCTTCCAACTTTGGACAAGTGTGTAAGAGACGGGTAACAACTGATCCAAAGAAAATGGCCAACAGAATTTTAAATGCCAGTGTTATATATTCAAAAGCAATTCAGTGGGGAAAAGGTCATGAATTCATTGCCATAAATGAATTTGAACAACGATACAAACAAAAAGTTCGAGAGTATGGGCTTTTCGTGTATGAGGACTGTTCTTATTTAGGAGCAAGTCCAGATGGTGTGATTGACGAAATAATAATAATTTTTATGTGGAATTTGAAAAGGTGAACTGAATAATTTATACGCAAATATCTTGAAAACGGTCACTCGGAGAGACATTTACATGGTATAACTTTTTTTGTAAAAAAGATGGAAAATTCATAATCTTTAATATTTAGGCTGATACAGGGAGATACAAAAAAATTAGGTCATTTTTAACAGATGTAATGTACTGTAAGTGGCGGCCTCTACAAGTGGCGTCCAAAATAAGAATGGATTTGAATTTCTCACCCCTGAAAACCCCCACATATCTAATTTTGTGCCGTTATGTCGCCCTGTTGATAAACTATTAAGAAAAAACGAATTGCAAATTAACACTTTAACACCCTGTATCTCGGTTATGATCAACTTTTGGACGAAGGTAAGTTTGGCTAAATCGCAATATTTTTACCCAAGGAATATCCAGTTTTGCTGTATACCATTAATTAGCGGACACCCAAAATATATATATATATATATATATATATATATATATATATATATATATATATATATATATATATATATCCGGACACTGTATTTTCAGATTTTCATTCGACCGCACTGTGTATAATTCCCAATGGGTTATTTAGTATCATTATTTTATATTTCCAGATAGAACGCGATGAGGAATTTTGGGAAAATATGGTGTCAAAATTATCTAATTTTTATTCAGAAGTCATGTTGCCGGAAATTTGAAAAATAAATAATGTTTATATTTTTACTGGTTTTCTCAATAAATGAACACAAACCACTTGCCCGCTTGCTGGTCCATGTTATAAGTTAATACTATGCAGTACTAAAAGCTAATCATCATACAAGTCTCAAGAGCAGACAAGGTTCTGGTCGGCCCAACTAGTTAAGTAACGCCGTACTTCGAGATGTTGTTGAAGCAAATCCATCGGCAAGTACCCGTAAGTTGTCAGCAGAACTTGGGTATTCCAAAGAAACCGTAAGGCGCCGTTTGCATCAACTTGGAAAAGCCAATAGACGCTGTAGAGAAGTTCCTCATGACTTAACGCCAGGAATGGCAGAAAAAGTTCAGGTTTGTGATCAACTGCTTTCCAATCCCTGGGGTGAACGTTTCTTAAAACGGATCGTTACTTGCGATGAAAAGTAGATTTACTTCAATAATGCTAGCACAGAAAGTGAGTGGATTACTGTTGGAAAACATGCATTGCCAGTTCCCAAACGAGAAAGGTTATGTTTTGTGTATGGTGGAATATTGAGGGAGTTATTCACTTTGAGTTGGTTCCTGATTAGTAGACGATCGATGCTAACCTTTACAATTAACAGTTGGATAGGATGGATGATGCTCTCTAAGTCGGCGTTCTCCTGGATTGGTGAACAGAGGACGGGCAATTCTGCAACAAGACAACGCCAGACCTCATACTGCAGCTGAAGCTCAACAAAAAATTAGGGAATTGAATTTGGAGCTTCTTCCTTACCCGGCTTATAGCCCGAACCTTGTGCCTTCCGATTGCACTTATTACGATCGATGGCACACTTCCTTCGTGGACGGCGTTTTACAAGTGTTGAGGAAGTTGAAGCTGCATGCCGGAATTATTTAATTCCAAAGATGGTACGTGGTACCATAGTGGCATTGAAGATCTTGCAGGAAGATGGCGAAGGATATTACTTACAATGGTTTATACTTTAGTGAATAAAAGTTTTCATTTGTTATTTTATCATTAAATAAAGTTTTTCATAAAAAAAGGTCATTTTTTATAGGCCGTCCTAATAAAAATCGAATTGCAAGTCATTTATTCAAGGAGCAACTTAGAATTGTGGTTAGAACATACTTTCATAATTGATTAAAAACTGTTTAATAATTATTAAACAGTACTATGACTCATTATAAGTGATTAATATGTAAAAAATAATTGGCGCTTAAACGTGACTTTTCTTAACATTAACCGTTGTAACAATTTAAGCTTTTAATCTAAAATTCTGATTTTTTGCACACATATACCTGAAATATGAGCGCTTCTAATAGCAATTCAAGAATTCTGAAAATGTTTACAGTTTTTTTTAAATAAAGTTGAAAAAATAAAAATCGTGCATCCAAATCTTTACCCTGCGGCGAGCTATGTGAATTATTGAAAATTTGTATACATATATATCGAGTCAAATGTAGCAAGAAAACGTAGAAAGTTAACAAAAAAAAAATTAAGTCGCCAACTTCAATAGTTGCCAAGAACGCCATTAGCCGCTCTCGGCACCATACCTTTCTAGAAATCATATGCGTTAGCCTTATATTTAGAAATAAAATACACCCCTAAAAAACACAGGTTGACTGGACTAACTATTCATTCGACAGACGAAATTTACGAAAAACGCCCTTTCCCCCCCTCCCCCCGAAACAAGAGAAAGTTGGGCGATCACACTATACGGGGAAGGTACGTCTCGACGAACCTCTCCGATACCGAAACTCCCATTAAAAGGTTTTCTCTGCAATCAAAACATACATTCGGCACAACCAACTTATTTCATTGCATTCTGCAATAATTTATATAATATAATAGTAACATTTATATCATTATATTCCAACACTACCTACAGGTATAAATGTTACTTTATACAATATTACGATGTGACGTACACATTATTTAATATTTGAAACAATAAACTTTTAACATTTACTTTCATCACTTCCTTTACTGTAGCAACATTTTGTGACTAACAAAAACCATATTTCAAATTCTAAACCGCAATATACGACATAAATTACTATTTCATTTCGATACTTTGAATCTATTCCAATCAAATTTATGTTTCAGTAACTTTATAAGAATTCATTGTATTGCGAATTTTACCAAATAACATTTAATAAACGCCATTTGTTTAATTAAAACCAAATATTGTTTATATCGTAGTATTAGTAAAATAAAATACACATAAAGGTTATTTCGCTTGAATAAATTTTTTGATTCTTCAGAAAATTACAAAATTTCCAGTATTATTTGATTGCTATTAAATGCCAAAAAGATTATTATTATTATTAGTTTTTTTCTTAACTGTATTTTTTCAATGTAGGTACATATTAACTGTGGAATTTTTTCATCTTATACAATTGAAATTAAAAATAAACTTAAATGTAAAGAGACAAACTAAAATGTAGAGGAGGTGCGCCTTATATGGACTACCGTAAGGATTTTCTCAAATAAAACTCCGAATTTTAAAATGTAATAAGCCTTATTTATTTTAAACAGTTCTATAATTGTTTGCTACCAAACATTACTAATAAAATTCTTGAAAAAAAAAACATCTTAGAAAATAAACAGTTTCTAAAATAAGCATGTCATT
Organism: Vesta saturnalis; assembly: GCA_036346205.1. Lineage (NCBI taxonomy): Eukaryota > Metazoa > Arthropoda > Insecta > Coleoptera > Lampyridae > Vesta > Vesta saturnalis. Next base: position 578 of record JARFJB010001726.1, on the reverse strand, counting down.
TTTATAACTTGCAAAAAGTGAACATAATATGGACCACATGGTTTCAAATATGGACCATGGTCAATTTGGTTCAAAATAATAGAAAAATTGTTAGTCGTATTATGCGTAAAATTAAATCAGTCAATTAGTAGTGCTTAGATTAATCATTGGTACATAATTCGCACACAAAGGCAGCCATTCCTTCTATGCCAGCACACTCTTCATGAGCCCATTGCCCACAGAGTACACATTGGATCCATTTCTCTCCATGAATATCTTCAGAGAAAAGTCCATTACAATACAAGCATTTACCATTTTCATTTTGGGAACGATCCGGACTTTCATCTGTACTATCATTGACTGAATAGTCACTCTCACTAGAACTTACAGGAGATTCTCTATTTTTTGAGATCTTTATTTTCTTCTGGGCTACTTTCTTTGGTGTTTGCTTTGATTTATTTTTTATGTTTAACGGTCTCTTCTTCAGTTTATCTATTTCTTCTTTCCTTTTCATCGATCTTTCCAAATCTTGCTTGTAAGGTGAAGATGTCAAAATGATAGGTTTGGTGGCCTTTTTCCTCTGTTATTGACAGTTTTCT
>JARFJB010001725.1:0-11501 GCA_036346205.1 Vesta saturnalis | reverse complement strand
TAATGCAGTAAGAAGTGGATTTAAAAATTTTAAGAAGAAATTTATACGGATTTTTAAAGATAAATTCAGTTTGGGGTGCGGCTGATAACATTACGTCAAGATTGCACAATGATGACGTAAGAATTACTTCATGCAGGTTATCCGCTTCGTAATCATATTTAGAGACCAGAGGTTGTCAAAAAGAAAAGTTTGTGTACAAAAATTTCTAAGGTATTTATTTAGTGATTTATTTAGTACTTTAAGCATAATTTTAAGACCTTCATTGTTTCATCATTACATTTAATATTCAATAAGCATAGTCTGTATATTGTTATTTTTTTACATTTTTATAAACTCGGTTTAATTGTTCCGATATTATAAAAAACAATTTGGCGCCCGAGATAATTTCATTAGTTTTACATTTTTTATTATCGATGGGAAGTGAAAATAATCGAGCAGACCTGGTGGTAATTAAGCAAATCATCTTATTTGAACCGATCCAATTTAATCTACCGACATGAGTCAAAGGCACAACTATAAGTGGTGTAAGGTTTATATCGACATTATTTATACGATTTGTATTTTAGGAGAACTTATTATTTCATTACTTTATAACTTACTTTTTATTAATTTAAAATTTTATACACCGTTACACACTTATTATTACACGGTGCGCATTAGACTGCTTTTTCCAAGTACGGACCAAGTGACCCACAACTGTGCGGTCAACTTCAGTCATTTTGGATTACTGTGTATGGTCTAATCTAAATATTTACCCAAAAAGGATACTGCAGCAATTAATCATCTTTCCTGGATAGGATTAACGTTAGGGGCCTGAGTAAATCCTAGGTTTAAAACCATTTGTTTACGTTTAAATGTTCAGTTCTATTAAATTGATTGTTTCTCACGTTAATGTAATTTTATAGCAAACTTTAGACATTCATTTTATTGATATTTATTTCACGTGTTCATTAGCCACAGATTCAGTATTTGCTGTAGCCTCCGCAGCAGATGTAACAAGAATTGTCTCTTCGAAGTCGGAATTTCTCACCGGTCTCCTGGAACCGTTTGGGCTGTATAGGCCCGGAGACACTTGGACGCGAGACCTTTGGGCGCGAGATATTTGGGCACAAGAAAATTAATACAATTAATAATGCCTATATTTTCTAAATAAATATTTATTATCTTTCAATCATACATATACAATGATATAAATAACAAGTAAAATAATTACGGATTCGTTTCGTAATTGACATAGCAGTAACGATTACTAATAAACATGGACTTGCCTCGTTTGGAAACTACGTCCATTTTTAATTTGAAAAATAATAATTATAATAATAAACGGAATACTATCACTCTGTCAAATAGAAACTGATCGGTATTGGGAAATTGTCTGTATTTAAAACCAATTTGGAAGTAATAATATTCGTGATATTTATTTAATTACACAAGGAAAACAAAACAAATCGGTAATATGTATTTAATTAGATATTAATACTAACAATTAACTGAAACTGAACGGTTTTTATGTACTTTTAATTATTTAAAAGCAAATTTCAAGTAATAATGATCTGTTAATATTGATCAAATATTAATAGTATTATTTTAATTACAAACACTAACCATAAACATAAACTGATCGCTTTCATGTAATTTTGATGTTTTAAACCAATGGTAAGAAATAGTTACTAGAGTTCTATAATTACCAAGAGGGAATCAAATAATTCAATTTCCTAGCGCCCAAATGTCTGACGCCCAAATAATCCATCGCCCAAATGTCTCCGCACCCAAACGGCCGCGCCGAAACTGCGGCGCCCAAATGTCCGGAGCCGCCTGGGACTACCTTTGTAGATTAAAGATAAAGATTCTTCTTCAACTATCCTCTGACAAATGGTTTCAAAATATTGATGATCAGGTGGTGTTACTATTCGAGTAATGTTCTCGATAAATATTTTCAGCCAACCGTTCATTTTGCCGTGCTTGGCCGTATATTAGTAGTATATCAACTATTTCGAAATTCCGATAACACAACATCTAATTGATAGCAAAAGAACAAAAATACAAAAGAGGATGTATGCCGATCAATACAGCAACACGTTCTACGATGACAACAAACAAATGCTAAACGATTAAAATAATGCAATTAGTGTGATGATTTATTGTTAATGCCGTATTAGTTATGACGAATTTCCGAAAAATTCCATCTGAGAGGTGAATGCTTCATAGGGAAAAGAATTTTTTTTGCAAATTTAACGAACCATTTTTGAAATATTAGGAAATAAAGGCTTTATGTCGCCGTTATTTTGTTAATACAACGTTTTAAAACTGTCATAACAAGTTGTAAATAATTAGATGCCAATTTAAGAACTTATTTTTTTTAATCTGCCCATACATAAGCGAAGTATAACTATGTAAAACAAAAACAAAAAGAGACAAAACAAAAACCCAATGCTCGCGTATCTAATTGGGCATTGACAGTACAGTAGAATACTCTGTATAATCAATTTATTTTTTTTGTGTCTATTTTGATTTTAATTAGTGTTTCAGTGTACCAGCTTGAAATAAGTTCGCAATTGTTAAGCTGTTTCTTTTTCAAAATTTGAATGATCTATTTGGTAATGCACGTAGAATGCATAATTCTCTTGAAATTCAATGATACATTTTTTGATTAATAATAGTGGTCATGTGTCAAGTGTTCAGAATTATTTGCGCAATTGAAATACGAATCTATACACTAGGCAACGTACTGTTAGTAAACATATGTTATTACTTTTGGGGATAAAAAATAAAGTAATACTCTCTTATCAGCTACCAAATTTTAAAGTTTTAAAAGTAGGCCACGTGCAAGTTTATTACGTCTATTGACAATCAAATTGGTACTTGCCTTAATAACATTAAGCATTATATGTCAAATATAAAAGGGAGTTAAGAAAAGTTCATGGAATGCATTTCACCAGTTTGTTTGATGAGACAAATATTAAAGAGTGTGATCAATATTCATTTCGTTTCCAAAATTTATTTAAGCATTGATAGCAATTTAACTCATTAGGTTTAGCGAGTCATACTTTAACGTAATTTATAAATTTAAAGTGAGTTTTTCCAAATTTTATGTTGCGAATTGAGTTATTTATCTACTGAATATTCATTTGTCTTTCTTTCTGTGATCATCGAAAAACTGATAACACCTTAAGCCTATGTAAATTTATCGAAAAATTTAGATTACAGTGGCGCTAGGGACGTTCTTTATCGATTGTCAGTTTTACTGTATGGTAAGTGGAAGATTTTTGAAACTTTTAGCTACTTTATGTCTTACTGCGAGCCCGCCTGTCTCTAGTGCGGTTTGATGGTGTAACAAGTTCAATTTGATCGTTAACGGTAACACTCACTAATGATTGTTTGTTGAACCTATAGCCAATAAATCCTTTTTAACGTACTTATAGGGCATTTTAAACTAACTGTTAATTTCTTAACCACTAAATTTTTATTTGCGCTGCAAAATACATCGCTTAACAAATTGTTAATTAACTGAAATGTACCTCTTTGTCACCTTTATTATTATTAAATAAATATTTTTGCTAGTGTTACATACAAAGCTAAATTTATGCTGACAATTTCCTTTCTTCTACTTTTGAATTAGTGTTATAACATTAGAAGCACTATAAGCTGATAGTTTTTAGAAACAAAGTATTTGGATCACGTTAAAGCTTTTTGCGAAAACAGTAAGTATCTTGACGATTAACGTAATCCTGCGTTTTGTTGGTTTCTTGTTGATTTATTGATTAATTATGGTAACGAATTTAATAATAATTTGATTGAAATTTTAATATTTGATTTTAAAGTGCCGTAACGGCACGAAAAGTTGACACGCACGATTTTTATGTAATTTTAGCATAAATGCCACCCGTAGGGCTAAATGGAAACTGGTTGTTTTATAATGTCTTGATTTGGCTAATTTGCAGGTGACGTTAGACGTGGCCTAAATGGCAATTGAAGATGATATTTAAAACAGATTACTTGTCCGGTGCGGAACTGACTAAACTAAAATCTATTATCTTTGACATCCCACATAATTCACAGTCACTGTTAAGAGAGATGTTGACATTACAAAATGTCTGTGTTTTAACAGATGCAGCGAAAATCAGTATATTATTAAATTATTATAAGTTTTGTTATGAACGAATAAGTTCAAAAGTAAATATGTAATTAAAAAAAGTACGTATCGTAGGTTCAAATCCTACTCGAGGTAAACTTTTTATTTATGTATTTAATAAAATTAATAGTAATTTTTAAGTATATTATTACGTTCACAGAAATTGTTATAAATTAAAGTAGGGTTGAGAAGGATACAGTGGAGCGTCAAATTATGCAAAATAAAAGGAGGTATACAGAAAACATGCCAGACATCCTAACAATCCTTCGGCAAGTTACAAATTAGAATTAACACTCCTGGTTGTCAATCTTGTAATATCCCATGATGTCCTTACTCTTGATTATTACAGATTATGTAATACTTAAGAGCGTAATATTGAACTTATTAGCACTGGTGCAGTTTCTTATAAATATTATCGAATCAAAGCAATACAAACAACAGAAAAGGTTCAATATGCAAATACAGCAAAGTGTCAATAAATCTGTTTAATATACGTACAATATTATAAAATCGATTGACAGCAAAAATGAAAAGCAATTTAACTACATGTAACCACAATTCAAAAAACAAACCGTATAGCCACACCCGCAAACACGCACGCACGCACTCACGCATCCATGCACGCACGCGCCCACGCGCACACGCCACACGACACGACACGCACGCACGACACACGCACACACGCACCACACGCACACACGCACAGACGCACACACGCACACACGCACACACACACGCACACACGCACACACGCACACACGCACACAGGCACACACGCACACACGCACACACGTACACACGTACATAAAGCACAAGAGCAGTCATTAGTTATTGTTGGTTTGAGTAAAAAAAAATTGTGCTTTTCTAATGAGCAATTGTAAGTAGCTTGCCTTTGATAACACAAGAACTCGGCGCTTGCGAGTAACGTCACCACGGGGAAGTGGTTTTTGTTTTGTTTAGCAAAAAAAAACGTATTTTGAAAATTTGTAAGAGGGTTCCAGTCGTCAACTGAGCCCTTCTTCGCACCTCATTCGATTTTATTATGGAAAAACGAAGTTTCAAAGCAAACACCATAATAAAACAAAACGGTCTATCGGCCTATTTAGTAAGACTCCTTAATTTACGACTTTTAGATGACTTTGCCAACCGATCGTTATTTTTTCCACAGTAATTGTTGAAGAGGATTTACTGTGCAGGCTATATGAACAATCGGATGAATATTACATTTATAGCCATTAGGAAGATGCCCGTTTTCTGAAAGAAATGTCAAAATATAGTGGGTTAGAAATACGCGTTTAAGAAAGTTTCCTCAAATTCATCCAAAATGTTGTTAAATATTAGATAAGCATACAAAACCATTCGTACGATAACGTCTTCAGGATTAAGCAATTTTACTCGGCTTAAACGTTTAATAAGGGTGAAATTATCCTTAACAATGAATTCGTCATTATAAATGATATTTTCTTTACATACTTCACTGAATTTTTTTTTCGCGTGTTATTACAACAGTAGCCTGATTACGGGAATATTATCACTGACATTGTCTACGTCATTTTCTAGTATCACAATCTTAGGATTAAATGAACGTTTTTCTTCGATTTCGTCAAGGACATCAATATTTTCGCAAAACTGCTTAATTTAAATGTTGCCGATGGTACGCAATTTTAGAGTTATTAATAGTCTGAGATTTTTTTCTGATTCATACAACTGCCGCAAAGAAACATGATACTATCCTTCCGCAAGTTGCCTAGAGCGACGAAACCAATTTTCCAAATCGTTTGCTTGAAATTTGCCTAATAAGACATAGTTCATTTTAAGTACACTGGAACAATACTGTATAACTTCTGTCATTCCATACAGTGTGTACGTTAATGCTGTATGAGTTTGAGTAGTTAATTTATCAGTAAAAGGTTTAGTTTTTCATTTTACTAGCCAGTTTAACATTTGAATTAAAAACAGGAATTTTTTATCGGAAGGAAAAGTTTCTGCAGTTAAAGGCTCTTGGAATTCGTCATTTAAGCTTTCCTTTCAAAAGGGGTTTTTACATTGACGATTTTCCGCCACCTAACTATTATATTAATAAAGTCAGCAGTGTCTTTGGATTTATCAATTTTAGTCTCGAATTGTATTAGGGCGTGTTCTATTAAAGGGTTAAAACATTAAGGGCTAGTGAAACATTTTGCTTTTCCATATTAGTAGGAAACAGAGCATTTAATAATTTAACCACTACCATGGAGGTAGGGCTAATATGCACAACTTCTTTTACGTTTGACATAATGTTGGATATCATAACCACAAAATCAGAGTTTGCTAAACATGTATTATCATAAGCAGTCCCAACAATATTTCCTGCCTTATAATCTAGAAACGATTTAATATGGATATCGTCCATCAACAGTATAATATATTTTTCACCGTCTGATAATAACTTAAATAGGTTTTCACAAAGTTAAAATACTCTTTCTTCCGTTGTAGGGTCAGCTATAATCGTGAGGTCAGTTAACAAAGAACTGTAAGTTGATTCTACTGCAGCTAGATGATGGACAAGTACCTCAAAATAAGCATGAGGACTTATTGTTACAAGGATCGAGGCTAAAATCATAGTATTATTTGCCTTGTTTGTTGTATGTAATTTTAGTTGCTCACATATAAAACCTAAAGCAGATTTCTCTGAAAACTGTCTTTCCCCTCATCTGACATATTTGACAACAACGAATCTGATTGTCATTATAATTACACAAATTTAGATTTTTAAACATTAATATAATAATTTTCCACGTAACAAAATATTTCATGTTCAAAGACAAGTTCATTATCAAATACGCCAAACGCGATATCATTTTAAACATTTTGAGAGTATTGGAAAAAGTAATAAAAGTGGGTGTGTGATAGCAAGGGACTGGAATTTTCCTTAAATTAGATTAATTATAATTAATCACAGTTTTTTTACGTGCCACCGCTCTCCGTTACAGGTAAGTCTCGTTATTATTACCGTACAATTAATAAAATACACCTGTTTCATTATTATAACCATATTAACACTTTTAGTTTACGTTTACAAATGTGTTTATCATGAACTACTGTTTGTTATAAAATTCAGAATATGAAGTAAATTGCTACCGGTTTGCTTATCGGTATTTATTTGATTTTATTCTAAATCATGGTGTAAAAGATTAATTTTATTAAAATCCTTTTTTAGTAATTATCTGGTGGTAAACTTAAATAAATCATCTTTACCGCCTAATTAATTATTGTACTTAATTAAAATAATTTGTGATCATTTACATATAGCAAATATAGTTGCCTAGTTATTTTATTTTACAAATTTACTTTTGGACCTGTTTCGTTAAATTCTTTGTTGTTGTTCAACAGTTCTTCCTTTAGGAATATTTTATTTTATTATTGATTTGGAGAATTATCACCGATTAATGCATGATTCTTTAATTTTTTGGATTATAAGTTCTTTAAACCGTGCATGCAATTTATTTTATTTTTTTAAATTAAACCTGATTTTTTTATCTGTTTGTTTTATAAACCGTATATTTTTTTAGCTGACCGCATAAAAAGAAGAACTTGGTTTTTTAAGAGTTGATTTTCGTTTTTTGTTTACTTGTTTGCCAACGTATTTATTAAGTAGAATATCTTTTTTTGTTAGCTATTTTTTTTTATTAATAAATTACATTCATTTTTATTTCCTGAACAATTTTTTTACGTTACGCGAAGTTTTTATTAGTAACCGTTTAACATAACTTAATTTGTAGCAATATATTATACCACCGGTTGATCAATTATTTTTAATTTTTTAATCCGTAAAGTGTTCTCCCCCTTTTCCAGCACCGGGTTGATTTTTTTTTTTAAACTGTTTAAATCTCAACTCAGAAGATTTTTCGCGGTTTGTTTACCGCTTGTGATTACAGCAGCAGCTAACGCCCGTGGTAAACTGACGTCTGTACTGAGATCCCCGGGCCAGTGACCCTATTGCTGTTATCTCCAGAAGGAATCCGGGCCTCCAGGGAAAGGTACCACCGCTGACTTGGATTGGCGTGCGGTAATCCGCCGAATTATTATTAGTTTACAGTTATTTTGTATTTTTTTCGGAATAAACCTTTTTTTATAATTTTACTAAAACTTATTTTTAGTAGGGACACATCGACCATCCTTGTGCTATCACAGCAACGTAAAAGCGTCACAAAGATTAAAATGCGTTTTAAAACACTTTTGTTTTCATGATTTTCCTGACAGTTTTTGTCTATGTAATTATTAGAGGTAAATCGGTCTTTAAATCAGGTTTGTCATTTCGGAGTATTTGTATTTCTCTGCCACACAAAAATGTTTCAACCTGTAAGTGAGAATTTATTATTAGAGAATGTGTTATTACCGGTCCAGGAGAATATTTTAATTTAAACAATGTTACTTCTTGCAAGTCACTAATTTTAAACCAGCCTTCGGGTAGCTGAAAGAGGTTAAAGACAGCAAGAAATTAGTGTACGTAAACGCTTTCTAAAAAGCTTTAAATTCAGTTTTACTATTTCTAATTGTCCTGGAAAAATTTTCATTTTCCAGTTTCTGGAGTTTTTCATCACGCTTTGAGCGCAATTTAAGAGTTTTTAATAAATAAGAAGGGCAATTCGGAGGTTACGGTTTCGCCGGTTTTTTAATCTGTTGCTGTGAAACAATTTATTATATTTTCGTTAACAAAATGTAACTCACAGGCAGACCCTGCTGAACTAAGATGGAAAGAAATTTTCCTATTAATTATAACAAAAACTGACTCAACATTGATTTTGCCATACGATCAACAGTATAATTAATAGCTACCGTCCTAAGCCATCGCAAACGGTGATATTTTACCCAAAAATTACGTACTCTCTTTCCTAATAACTTCATATTGAAGTAATGAAGTTTTCCCCGTCCGCTACCTATAATCTAGCAATACCCAAATCTGATGCGTCCAATTGCATTACAACAATAAGGCAAGATTGGGACAAACAAAATCGGTGATATTTATAATCGTACTAAAACCTTTTTTACAGTGTTTTAATCAATCATTTTACAATTACACCTGTAATTAACTTTTTACGGTAACAAATTATATGGAAATATAAAAACACAAAAATTTAATTTTTAACAACCGTCTGTTTTAATGATATTCAAGTCTATTTAAAAGCATTTAAATCTATGTATTTTAAGGCTGTCGTCAACACATCTCAGGTTGTATAAATATTTATCTAAATATGGATACTTTTGCAATTCCCCATCACATCTCTGAAAAAGTAAGAAAAACTGAATTTGCATCATGTATTCATGCATTTTTATAAGATATTGTAATACTCCTCAAAGTTTTTACTTGTCCGAACTTCACTTTTTTTTTAAACATAAATAAAGCTAACGACAAAATAATGATTAATATAATAACAGCAATTATGCACACCAGTTTTACTTTTAAACCAAATGGGTTTTTTCCCTCAATTAAAACCCTGTGATGTTTAATAGCGTGCAAATGTGGCCCGTATTTAATTCGCGCTTCAAGAGATGTATTCCATTTAAATTTCAACGAAATTTTTTTCACTTGTTTATTTTCAGCCTTTTCTTAAAGTCAGTGAATTATATGGTAACATATTTGTCACTGACGAATATAAAAATCGATTGTCAGCTTAAAATACTTAGGTATAGTAAGATTGATTGAGTTTTTATAAAATTTGATGAATAGAAACTGTGAAAATATACGTAGAATATTTTATCTCAAAAATATATCTTTTTAATATTAACTTTTTACTTTATTTTTCCAAGGAAACACTTCAAACTTATATAAATTAAATTTAAATTGTCTTTTTCGTAATTTAAAGCGATTTAGAAAGTAATATACTGTAAAAATGTTTCTACACTTGCTCTATTTTTACTGACTCGTATGTTACGTGCTTAAAATGGACAATGTATCTACTAAATCGATTTATTTACAGATAATTTTATTTACTGTAATTTTAGTATTACTATATATCTGTTTTAAGATTTCGTGTACCTTGATATTTTTATGGAAGTATTTCATTATATTTTCAAGTGACAATATCTTATTAGTGTTTCTAAATGAGCACATAAAGGTGTTAAACTCAATTTAATGTAGCTTCGTTTTTTTAGCTACAGCTCCTTAGTTTCATTTATTCAATTTTTGATCCTTTTAGCTTTTACATTTTGTTTTAAACGATATCAGAAATAACTCAAAGAAGAACCAATGTCCGACTAATCGAATTTTCTTCTTTTTCGTTCATAGATAATTAGTAGCAACATTAACTTAATAAATTCATTTCAAAAGCATCAACACTCAAATAGTGTAAATTTTTATGTTTACGGATAATTTAGCTATCCATTTCTTTTTAGACTATTAGCGAAACTCATATAGTGAATACAAGATACTGTCAATTTTTAACATGGTCCATTTAAAACAACGTTCAGTAAAGTACTATCGTAAAATTTAGTGCTTTTCCATTAAAACAATAGAACTATATTTTTTCCAAAGAAATAAGTGTGTAAATAAAAATTTTCAAAATATATCGGATTCAAAACGTAAAATCATAAACTTTAGTCTTTGCACTTCACCACAATATCACATTTTTTCCTAACAAAATTAGTTCATAAATAATGATTTGTAATATGGCGGATTCAAAATGGTTTAAATACTTAAAATTTAGTGTATGGATCCTCGTCATTTCAGTCCGACTGTTTCGCTCTCGACCATTTCGTTTCCGGCCGCTTCGCTCCCAAAGTTTATGATTTATTATTTTCAACACATGCAAACGTAAACGAGTGAAATTAAAAATGTGGGGATTACTAGTAAAATTAATTGGTATTATACATAAATACCAGAATATAATTTTCAATATGTCCTTACAACTAGATAGCAAATTTCTAATAACAACCACTGTTGGTTAATTAGCACGAACCAATAAAACTGTACACTAAGGGCTAATGTTATTGTTAATTTGCAATTTGCAAAAATGAAATAATTCTAATTTCAATTTTTTTAGGATAACTATGCCTCTTTTTTATACGTTCATAACGAAAACAGGCAACATTGTAAAAACAAGAACAATAATCTATGTCAGAATGACTTTAATGTCAAAGATTAATAGACATAAATACATGTTAACGTAAAAAAAATGCCAAAGCCACCCGCTATCTACAAAAATATCGATAATAGAGCTTCAGCATTTTCAATTATATTTATTTCATTTTTACGTTACATTAAATGTAAATGTAAAATGTAAAATTAAATTTTCTTTAAAAAATACGTTACACTTGTTCTTATAAAATTAATCGTTATTCATGTAATGCAAAAATTTTATCTACACCAAAATTCTACCGCTAAATTAAA
>JARFJB010001723.1:0-12403 GCA_036346205.1 Vesta saturnalis | reverse complement strand
CAACAGCACTCACACACTCACTAATGACATCCAACTCAATATCACACTAACACACACACTCTACAACACACACACACTCACCACTACACTACACACATCACACACACACAACACCACATCTAACACTCACATAAATGCCATTCTACACACACACTGACACAAACTACACTTAACACTTTACCAATAATTAAACAAATCAATAATAACGAACACTCTAGAGCTGCAGTTACATAAAACTCAATTGAAACACTACACTTACTACACACTTCACACAATACGTAACATTACTCATTATATCACATTCAATCAGCACAATTCAGCACACACACAACAGACACACATTTCACACACCACATATTCTCTACACACACTCACACACACATATCTACAACTAACATCATCTACACAACACACCTTGACACTACACCCACACATATACACATACACTACACCACTACATTCACACACTACACACTATAACATTCATCTCAACACTACAATCACACACTTTTATTAACAGTCTATACTACTTAGATATTTTTACACTTCCATAATAAAACGATGCTAATGCGAACAGATAATCATTTTCACACACTACAATCACATTATTCCTACACACACTCACTCACATATTAACTACCATTTCTAACAACACTGAACATTCACTTTACACTCTATCTAGTTTACTACACACAAAACACTATATAACTATATACAATACACACTTCTATTACACGTTATTGCTACATCAATATTCTAAAATACACACACTTTTCTACTAATACACAAGTTTCACACAAACATCTCAATTAATCACACCACCACACATCTCACACTACTCACACACACTACACACACACACACACACACACACACACTACACACACACACAGACACACATCAACACTACACTCACACACACACACTCACACACTCACACATCACACACACATCACACATCACACACACACACACACACACAATAAATATCACATATTTTAATACTACTCAACACTCATATATCACACTAAATTCAGCACGACACACTAGCATCATCACACTAACATCAACAACACCTCATCACACACATCACACACACTCACACACTCACACACTACACACACTCACTACACTCACACACATCACACACTCACACACCACCACACATCACACACTCACACTACACACACCACACACTCACACACTCACACACTCACCCATCACACACACCACACCACACACACTCACACACACCATCAACAACACTCACACACCACACCATCACACTCACACACTCAACACACAACACACACTCACACACATCACACACTCCAACACACTCACACAACATCACACCACACATCACACTACACACTCACACACTCACACACCACACACTCACACACTCACACACTCACACACATCACACACTCACACACACTCACACACTCACACACTCACACACTCACACATCACACACTCACACATCACACACCACACACACACACACACACCTACACATATCTCACACATCTCACACACTACACACACTCACACTCACACACACACACACACACTCACTCACACATCACACACACTCACACACTCACACACTCACACACTCACACACACACTCACACACACACTCACACACTCACACTCACACTCACACACTCACACACTCACACATCAACACACACACACCACACACTCACACACTTCCATCCACACATCTCACACACTCACACACACACACACACTCACACCCTCACACACTCACACACTCGCACTCACACACACTACACACTCACACACCACACACTCACACACACTACACCACACTCACACACTCACACACACACTCACACACTCACACACCACACACACACACACACACACACTCACACACCACACACACCACACACTCACACCACACCACACACCACACATACACCCACCACACACCACACACACACACACCACACCACACACCACACACTCACACACACACACACACACACACACACCCACACACTCACACACACACACACAACACACACCACACACACACACACACACACCACACACCACACACCACATACACATCACACACTCACACACCACACACTCACACAACACACCACACACTCACACACACACTACACACACACTCACACAACACACACACTAACACACTACACACCACACACCACAACTCACTCACACTCACCACCACACACCACACACTCACACACTCACACACTACACAACACACACACACCACACAATCCACACACTCACACAACACAACCACACACCACACACCACACACCCACACACTCACACACTCACACCACACACACCTCACACACACACCACTACACTCACACACTCACACACTCACACACACACACCACACACTCACACACATCACACTCACACACTCACACTACACACACACACACACTCACACACTCACACACCCACACACCACCACACACCACACACACACACTCACACACTCACACACCCACACATCACACACTCACACACACTCACACACTCCACACACCCACACACTCACATCACACCCACACACACACACACCACACACACCACACACACACTCACACACACACTCACACACACACTCACACACACACTCACACTCTCACACACCACACACACTCACACACTCCACACACTCACACACACCACACACCCACACACCCACACACCACACACTCACACACACTCACACACTCACACCCACTCACACACACACACACACTCACACACACACACCACACTCACACACTACACACACTCACACACTCACACCCACACCTCACACCTCACACACTCACACACTCACACACCCACACTCACACACTCACACATCACACACTCACACACACACACACACACCACACACACACACACACTCACACTCACCACACACTCACACACTCACACACTCACACTGCACACTACACTACACACATCACACACACACTACACACACATACACACTCACACTCACACCTCACACCTCAACTACACCACACACTCACATCACACACTCAACTACAATACACACTCACTCACACATCACACACCAACACACACTACACACTCCACACACCACACACACATCACCTCCAACAACACACTCACAACAACACTACCCTCACACACACTACACACACACACTACACACTAGAACATACACACCACATACACCACACACACACCACACACCACCACACACTCACACTCCACTACACATCACACATACACAACACACAACACAACACACCACACACACTCACATATCTACATTCACACACAACACACACTCACCACACACACACACTACACATCACACACTACTAACATACATACACACACTCAACAAACTACAACCACACATACACCTCCCACTACACACACTCCACACACCCACCTCCAACACTACACACTCACACACTCACACACTCACACACTCACACACACTCACACCCACACACACACACACACCACACTCACACTCACATCACACAACACATCACACATTCACACACTCACACACTCACACTCACACACTCACATACACACTCCACACACACTCACACTACACACTCACACACTCACACACTCACACACTCACACACTACACACTCACACACACCACACACTCACACACTCACACTCACACTCACACACCACACTCACACACTCACACATCACACACCTCACATACACCTCACACACACTCACACTCACACACTCACACACTCACACACTCACACACTCACACTACACATCACCACCACTCACACACTCTACACACACACTACACACCACACTCACACACTCACACCACTACACACTCACACCTACACTCACACCCTCACTCACACTCACACACTCACACCTCACACACTCACCTACACACACACCACACCTCACACTCACTCACACACTCACACACTCACAACTCACACTCTCACACACTCACACACCCACACACTACACACACTCACACACACACTCACACACTCACACACTACACACTCACACTCACACACTACACCTCACACACTACACACTCACACACACACATCACACACCTCACACTACACCACACACTCACACTCACACACTCACACACACAACACTAACACACACTCCATCACATCACACTCACCATACACTCACACACTACACTACACTCACACTACACACACACTATCACCTCAACACCACACACACACTCACACTCACACACTACAACACACTCACACACTACCACACACTCACAACACTACACAACTACACAACTCACACACTACACTACAACTCACACACTAACACTACACAATACAACTCACCTACACTACACTCACACACTCACATACACTTTACACACTCACACACTCAATCACTACACACTCACTCACTAACACATCACATCACACACACTCACACACCACACATGACATTAACACAAACACAAACACAGACACAGACACAGACACAGACACAGACACAGACACAGACACAGACACAGACACAGACACAGACACAGACGGAAACACAGACACAGACACAGACACAGACACAGACACACAGACATAGACACAGACAGTGACACAGACACAGACACAGACACAGATACATATACAATCACAGTCACAGGCACAGGCACAGGCACAGGCACAGTCACAGGCACAGGCACAGGCACAGGCACAGGCATAGGCACAGGCACAGACACAGACACAGGCACTGGCACAGGCACAGGCACAGGCACAGACACAGACACATACACAGACGGACATAGATACAGACAGTGACACAGGCACAGAGACAGACACAGATACATACACAATCACAGTCACAGGCACAGGCACAGGCACAGTCACAGGCAGGCACAGGCACACTAACAGGCACAGACACAGGCACAAGCAGAGGCACAGACACAGGCACAGGCACAGGCACAGGCACAGACACAGATACTGACACAGGCACAGGCACAGGTACAGGCACAGGCACAGGCACAGGCACAGGCACAGGCACAGGCACAGGCACAGGCGCAGGCACACACTCAGACACAGACACAGATACAGACACGGACACGGACACAGACACAGACACAGACACAGACACAGACACAGACACAGACACAGACACAGACACAGACACAGACACAGACACAGACACAGACACAGACACAGACACAGACACAGACACAGACACAGACACAGACACAGACACAGAACAGACACAGACACAGACACAGACACAGACACAGACACAGACACAGACACAGACACAGACACAGACACAGACACAGACACAGACACAGACACAGACACATACACAGACACAGATACAGACACAGACACAGACACAGACTCAGACACAGACACAGACACAGACACAGATACAGACCCAGACAGACAGACGGAAACACAGACACAGACACAGACACAGACACAAAGACACACAGACATAGACACAGACACAGACACAGACACAGACACAGACACAGACACAGATACGGCGAAAAATGGACAGTTTTAACGTTACAGCTCGCCAAAGTTGTGATATTGACATGCAACACGTGCCTTAACATACGTACCTAAAAAAGTATTGCAATTCAAGACGTCTCGTCTTTTAATCAGTTCTAAAATCAAATTGGAATTCGTTTGAGGAGCTTTGCCCTAAAAATTTTGATTTTTGAAGATTCGTATAAATGGCATTTAGAAATCGTTTACGCTGTTATATCTGTAATACCCTAATACGGCCAGGGCTAATGAATAGAATTGATGGCGATAATAATATGGTTAAAAGGGAAATATCCATTTTCAGTAGAACAAAACTTTTGGCGGGAAATTTAAAATTTTGGAGCTGGTCAAGGTCAAAGCTAAAAATAGAAGTTGCGAGGTAATCATAAATCTAAAAATAGTTTTCAAGGTCAAAGATTATTGACCTACGGTGGTGTCATATTACATTTCTTAGAAATATAAAAAGTTCAAGGTGAAAAGCTAAAAAATAGAATTGCAAGGTAATCATAAATCTAAGAATAGGATTTTCAAGGTCAAACTTTTTGGCGGGAATTATAAATTTTTGGAGCTGATCATATTACATTTCTAGTCAAGGTCAAAAGTAGGAATTTAACAAGTTTAAACATGTTGTAATATGTAGTCAAGGGCGCATATTTCTTATATAAATTACAGCGAGCTGAATGTTGAGATCAGTCAGTCTGCAACTCGTAATTGTTAAATATGGAATTAACATGGTTAAAACAAAGCACCTATTGGAAATCCATTAAAAATGCGTGCGAGCTCGATATATCGAGAAAGTATAAAGTAACGAATATAGATAAAATTAATACTAAGTACGGTGAACGTATAGTGATAGAAACGGGTGATTTTAAATGTGTATTACCGGAACGCTTTTATGCGTATTTCAAAGAAGAAGAAACACGAATTGAAGAATTTAAAACACTCCTAAACATGAAGGATGTGTTCATACGTAGTTTGGGTGTAGCTGGCAAAACAACAAACATAACATGTTCTTTTTAATAGTAGCACCCCTACCGTATGTAAAATGGGCATACCTTAACCAGAATTATTTTCTTAAACAGTGTTTAGTTATAGTGAAATTGTGAGCAAGTAAAGTCATGCAAGCAGCAATAAAATCATTTCTGGAACGATCCAAACTCAGAAGTTCACCGTTATATATGGATACCTCACATCATTGCAGTAACAATATGAATAATAATTTAACATTTTGTTGTTGCTGTCAAAATAGTAATGGTAGTAGTAGTAGTAAAAATGAAGAGAAACACGATGAAGGTTATTCTTCTCCTAAGACTGACTGGACATCATCATCATTTCAACATAAGCATGAAGTGTATAAACTAGCAGCTAAGGAATACTTAATCAATTGTGCTTATTATAAACTATCGAACGATACTCATCATGCAAAACATATGGAAATTGGATACAGAACTGTGATCAAAGTAATAATAATGTAGTGTTGGATATGAAGGAATGGAATGAACTTCTAAGATGGCACTCATATGTAGAATTACAATTTTGCCGATCTTAAAAAGTTGAAAACAAAATTGATTGGTCTAATGTAAACGAAGAAGAACAAGATATAATCTATGATCAACATTATGAATCTCTATCCAGCAATCTTGGTATCTATTACAATTGGGAATTGATTAAAGGATATGACAGAATTTTTAAAACTGTTATGATAGAAAACTACAACTGCTGTTCTTGCACATTCAATGCTCATAATGTAGAAGAACTATTCAATTTAAGGATATAATAAGCTATAGATTGGAATTTCTTGAATCTTACAATCTGACATGTTTTTATGAAAAGTTCATACAAGAAGTTGTTGACTACCGTCGTTTTCGCGAGAAAGAATTCCATGGTAGTGATGATGACATTTATAAAGACATTGAAGATGTTATAAATGCTAAGTATAATATTAATTCACATAACACTGTATGCTTAATGGAAATATTGTATTATCGTCCTGCTTATCTAATGTATAGTATTTACTAAATAAAGAAATATTAATATCTATGGTTTGTTTTTCTCAAATTAGGTATAAATACCCTGCTCTATCCATCTAGTTAAACAACGTTATGTAAGAAGCAAAAGAGTGCGGGTGGCTTAGTGAATACTCTAATCAATAAACTTCCGTTTGAATTGAATTTACCCGGTTACCGATATTGTGGTCCTTGTACAAAATTAGAGAAACGACACGCACACGAAGACCCCGGTATTAATCAATTAGATGCTCAGTGCAAACTTCATGATATCAGTTACAGAGATTACCGAGATTTAGAAAGTAGACATAAAGCAGATAAAATTTTACAAAAAAAAGCTTGGGAGCGCTTTAAATCATTAGACGCAACGTTAGGTGAACGAACTGCAGCTTTAGCAGTCAGTATCATCATGAAAGCAAAGAGAAAATTGGGAATGGGGTGTAAACGTGGATCTAATCTGAAGAAGAAGAAGAATAAATGCAATGGTGGAAATTTATTGCATTTACGAAAAACAATAGCTAAAAAAATTAAACCTATCGGAAATTTCACAGACGCAATAAAGTCAGCCGTTTCAACGGCAAAACGTGTGGTGAAAAGTTTAGGAGGAAAGAAAAACATTAAAGTTCCTAGGATAATTCCCATGCCTAAACAAGGTGGGTTTTTAGCAATTCTTATTCCGTTACTCGTCAGATTATCAGCAACCGGTGCATTAGCTGGCGGTGCATCAGAAATTGCAAAAGCAGCCAATCAAGCTAAAAATGCTAGAAAATTGCAAGAAGAGACATCACGCCATAATTGTATGATCAAATCGATCGCTATAGACTCCACGAATAAGAAAGGTAGTGCACTTTACCTAAAACCATACAAATCTGGTGGTGGTGCATTATACTTAAAACCGTTTCCAAAAAACTGAATAGATTACCCGAAAGACCGTTAACAGATATTGATTTAAAGAAATACACCAAAAATGTACCCTACTTTAGGGATATTTTAATGAGAGATAACATGCCTAAATTTCCACGGAAAAATGAATCTGGGTTTATTAACTTAGATAGCCGAAGCGGACCAGGTACGCATTGGGTTTTCTACAAAAAGCGCGGTAAAAAGGTATGGTATTACGATAGTTTCGGTAATCTTCGAGCACCAATCGAAGTGACTTTTGGGGGTGTAAAATTTATTATAATTACAACCAAGATCAAGAATTTAATACAATTATTTGAGGACACCTCAGTCTACAATTTTTATATAAATAATCAGTGCAACATCAAATTTTCTCAGTTATGTCAATAACATTCAGTTTAGAAGGTGTTGGTAACACAGCTAGCTACAACTTCAATCTACCGATAGAGCTAGATTTGAGGAAGAAATACGTTATTGGATTGGTCGAATTTTACGGTTGCAACAGCATTAGAAACATTTATACAGGCAACGATAGATTTTATTTTAGAACGGATCCATCTCATTTGCAAGTGATTAATATTCCATACTGTGCATATGAGTTGGATGAAATTGGTAATTATCTCAAATCTAAGATACCCACATAAAAGTTTAGCATTAGAGCAAACAACAATACACTTAAATGTGAGATAAACAGTTCATTTGAGATTGATTTTACTAAAGAAGTAGCATTGGCGCATGCTAGGGTTTGAGTCTAAAATATTAGAACCAAATATTTTACATACGTCTGCGTTAGACATCCAAATTCTAAAACACACTAATCTACACGTAGAGTGCAACATTATAGAAGGATCTTATCGAAACGGGAAACCTGCAAAAGTATTACATGAGATTGACGTTTCAGTTCTACCAGGTTATCATCTAGATAAACTCCAGCAATACTCAATATTTAGAAGTAAACAC
This sequence comes from Vesta saturnalis, assembly GCA_036346205.1. Taxonomy (NCBI): domain Eukaryota; kingdom Metazoa; phylum Arthropoda; class Insecta; order Coleoptera; family Lampyridae; genus Vesta; species Vesta saturnalis. The sequence continues at coordinate 2,967 of JARFJB010001723.1, read as the reverse complement.
TGACATAATTAGTAATATAACCATTAATTTGACTAATCAAAAGGGCGAATTAATAGACTTTGGTGAAAGTGAACAGTACGCTTAGAACTAAAAGAACATGGGTCTGAGAATTAATCCAGGACCAATTCCATCTTTCAAAATTCGTATAAAAGACATCATCCCTACAGTAAGTCATTAATTAGTCATCAACCTCATTGCGGTTAACATCTGCATAAAACACTTTTAACATCAATTGGTTTAAAAGCTCTCACCGACAATGGCCGAATCATTAAACATGTTACAAAACGTACATTTTGATGATACTATAATTAAATCAGATATTCACACTTATCTTCCCTATGGATCTTCTAAATATGGACCTTCCGAAGAAATACGTATCTTAATTCAAAGCCAAGATCTAATTACGGCTACTTACGATAGTTTTCTGTACATAGAAGGTAAACTTGAGCTCAAAGATGAAGGAAAAGCATGCAACTTAACCAACAATTTTCCCAACTTTCTTTTCGAAGAAATTCGTTATGAGTTAGGTGGTCAAAGAGTGGATGTTTGCAGAAATCCAGGCATAACATCTACGCTTGAGGGATATTTTTCTTATACGGCAAGCAAGAGCAAAGCACTAAGCCATTTGGGGTGGTCACCAAAGAATGAAGAACCATTACAAGTACTATTTGACGAGCAAAATGGAGAAAAATCTTTTACAGTATGCATACCATTGAATCACATATTTGGAATAATGGAGGATTATCATGAAGTTATCGTGAATATGCGTCAAGAGTTGATTTTAATTCGATCTAGAAGCGATACAAACTGCCACTATGGTGAAGGTGATGCAACAATAACCTTAAATAAAATTCAATGGAAAGTACCACACCTAACACTTAGTGATGCTGCAAAACTGAACTTGTTTGAAGGAATCGATAAGAATTTTATTATTACTGTTCAATTTCGGCAATGAGAGTTGTATGAATTACCTGCTTTAAAACAAGCAACCTCAGACATATGGCCAATAAAAACATCAACGCAGCTGGAAAAACCACGTTGGATAATTGTAGCATTCCAACAAGGTAAAAGGTACACAAATTCGGCAAGGGCGGGAAATTTTGATCACATTAACATCAGAAACAAAGTACTTCTGAATTCTGACTATTATCCATATGAAGCAATGCATTTGAACTTCAGTGCTAACCAATACATGCCTGCCTATCACAATTTTTTGAAATTCCAGTGTGATTACTATGGTGACGACAATAAAGATGCATTATTCAACTATTCCGAATTCAAATCATGTTCAGTATTTGTAATCGACTACTCTAAACAAAATGAATCCTTAAAAAACTCAACAGTGGACATCAATTGGAAATGAAATTTCTAACACCTTTCGATAATGGAATCGTTGTATATGGTCTTATTCTCCATGATGCTATTGTGCAGTACAGTCCACTCACCGGAGAAGTGAAAAAATTATAATTATTATTGTAATATGGTCTAATATATAAATAAAGATGTTGTAATTATTCGTTTAGCTTTATTTCATCCACCAAAGATGAAAGTAGTTGCCCAGAAACAAAAACTCCCATCATGACGTTGATGAAAAGTCTATTACTTCAAAACATGGTGATTTACTTCCTAGTAGTATACGTGGTATTATATGCGGCCCCTTCAATTACGGTAAAACAAACTCAATGATCAGTCTGCTTACTGAAAAAAATGGTTTGAAATTTAAACATATACGTATACTCTAAGTCATTGAATCAAAACAAGTACAAACTTTTACAGAAATCTTACTTCCAATGAAAGACATAGGTTACTTTACCTTCAGCGACAATCAAGATGTGATTGAGCCTAATTGTGCAAAATCAAACTCTATTTTTATCTTCGATGATATCGCTTGTGAAAAGCAAAATAACATAAGAGCATATTTTTCTATGGGTAGGCATAACGATATTGACTGTTTCTATTTGGGTCAAACTTACAGTAAAATTCCAAAGCAATTAATTCGTGACCATGCGAATCTAATTGTATTATTTGAGCAAGATGAATTAAACTTAAGACATGTGTATGAGGTTCATATAAGTCCCACCATAAGCATGAAATTGTTTCGGGACATGTGTTCAAAGTGCTGGGTAGATCCGTTTGGTTTCATGGTCATAAACAATGATGCTGAAGTTAATAATGGTCGCTATAGGACAAGATTTGATTAATATATAATACCTTAAACTGCTTTCAGTAGTAGTAACTGATCTATTTAGGTATTAACAGCTATCTGTTTAGTGTACCGGTACCTGTTTTGTCACAGTGGACAGCAAGACTGCTCGAGTTGATAATGAATGAACATCCGAAAGTACTTATAAGCCTTTAATATAACCTCTAACTGAAATAGTAAATAAAATCGATAAAAAAACACCTAAAAAGGAGGTCATTGATGTTAAACCCAAAAAATCACGGTACTATCCCCACTAGTCCGCTAGCTCAAGTTCAACGGACCCCAGGCCTCACTCCATTAGGTGATTCAAGAAAGGGTGCTACTGGTCCACTAGCTCAGCTTCCGTTTTTTTCAAAGAAATCCTCCCCAAGTCTTCCATCTTTCTTAGATACATCCGTCATGGGAGAGATTAATACTGGGGAGGAAGAAGAAGAACCGCCTAGTATCGCAGATAATTCCCATAATGGACCCATCTCAGAAGAATTTATTCAGCAGTACAATGAATTGCCGCGTATATATGTTGAACGTATATTGAAGAATGCTGAAGGTGATTTTGATCATACGTATGGAGTCCACTATGATACCAAAACTGACAAATGGACAATTGGTAATACCCGTCACAATTAAAGGGGACGATATAATTATTTAAGGTGTCACGTATAAAGGACTCCAGGATTATATTATCTGCTTATTATGAATGATCCCGATTTAAGTCTAGTAAAGTCAACAGAAAAAAATATAGAAGTATTTTAGAAGCTACGAAT